>PVLC010013898.1:19271-40526 GCA_004027655.1 Graphiurus murinus
TTTTGCTTCGGATTTGGTATACTTTTTAATGTAAGGATGAAATCATATCTTTCTTCTGGAAGATTCTCAGCCAATATCTCTCCACAATTGCCACTGCTTTCCACACTAATCTCTATTCTCTCCTTAATGCCCTACTTACACACATACCATTGTTTCTCCTTCTATTATCCATGTCTCTTAACTTCCTTATAATTTCTCTATCTTAATCTTTTGTACTATATTCAGAGTGAGGCACATCTATCTTTCAATTGACTAATTATTGAGAATTGTCTCCTACTTAACTCATTTGAAGAAACTGTGCTTCTTTATCCTTCCTCCCTTCCGTCCTTCTTTTCTTTGGTTCAAAGACTGGATTTTTCATTCATGTTGGTAGGCAAAATTGACGTATTCATATTTTTATAATGCCCTACGGAGTTGACAAACATCAGCATTAAATCCAATTATAGAAAAATACTGTCAGTGAGACATGGTGGTGCATGCCCATAATCCCAGTACTTGGGAAACTGAGATAAGAGGATTCCCTCAAAGTCAGACCCAACAACTTAGTGAGGCCCTCAGCAACATAGTGAGAACCTGTTTCAAAAAAATAAATAAATAAATAAACAACAAACGGTCTGGGGTGTAGCTTAGAGGTAGAAAGATCTTGGGTTCAATTACCAGTAAAACATACACACACACACACACACACACACACACACACACACACACCACAGAATTAATTAATTAATTAATTAATTAATAATAAAGGGAAAGAAGGAAGGATCTTTAGTTAGGTATAGTGGCATTTGCCTGTAATTTCAGTACTTGAAAGGTTGAAATAGGATTATAGATTTGAAGCCAGCCTCAGCAACTTTGTGAGGCCCTCAGCAACTTAGAGAGATGCAGTTTCAAATAAAAAATAAAGTAGGACTAGGGGTATAGCTCAGAGGTAGAATGTTCCTGGGTTCCATCTCCAGTACCATGAAATAAAGGAAGGAAAGAAGGAAGAAATAAAGACAGACTAATCTGGAGTAGATATATGTGTTGGTAACATTCTTTAGGGAGCACTAATTCCACAGTAGATAGCATGTACCAAACATGAAACCACACAACTTTCTTTGCGATGGTAGCATGGGCCTGGTTGGACTTTTAAGGCTGAGTACATTTCCCTCAAATTAGATGACTAGTGAAATCTAATAAGGAAGAAAGCTCTAAAATTATGATTCACCAGAGTGTCTTGCAGTTGATAAATGAGAGTTAGAATGTGTTATTTACAAAATAGTTGCAGCTCAATTCTCAAAATTGTCATCCTTTCATCCTTCTAAAGAGCTGCAAGAAGAAATTCCTTGAACTGGTAACTGGTCAAGTGGAATGCTGACAAGGGTAGATACAGTGGCACAAGAACTCTGGAAGGGCAGAAGAGTTGGATGTGCATGTCAATACTCATGTTTTGTTCCTAAACACAATAGCAAGATGACCTTGTATTTTTAATCTCAGGTAAATTATGGATAAATGAAGAAAGCCAAGCTGAAAAATGGTACATCAAAAATTAACTACATTAATGCAATTCCAATACTTGGGAAGCTGAGACAGGAGGATTGCAGGTTCAAAAACAGCCTCAGAAATTTAGCAAGGCTCTCAGAAAATTAGTGAGATGTTCTTTCCACATAAAAAATAAAATAGGACTAAGGGTATAGCCCAGAAGTAGAAGACCCCTGGGTTCCATCCCCAGAACTATATAAAAGAAACAAATTAACTACGTTAAGACAACAAGAAAGCAGGTCTTGGCATAGGCCCCATCACGATGATCCTCAGCTTCTTTCAATGGCAGCCATTTTTCACAGTGCTGTAAGACTTGGCTGGTGGGGCAGAAAGTTTCTCAAATGTACCAGAAAATTAAACTTACCAGAAAACTTCCCTCATATAGCAAGGACACTTTAGTGCTGCTCTACCAGGCATGATTTTAAGGGCAGCTCTGTGTTGGAGACAGGGAATGCAAGCAAGCTTTTAAAAGTTTTATGATAACCTGACCGAGGAGGTAAAAGACTTCTATAAGAAAAACTATAAAAAGTTGAAAAAAATAAATTGAAGAAGACCTTAGAAGATGGGAAGATCTTCCATGCTCTTGGATAGGCAGAATAAATATCACCAAAATGGCCATTCCCCCAAAAGTGATCTACAGATTCAATACAATACCCACTATATTACCAAAGTCACTTCTCACAGACATAGAAAAATCAGTCCTTAAATTCATTTGAAACAACAAAAAGTCCAGAATAGCAAAAGTAGTTCTTAGCAACAAGAACCATGCAGGAGACTTCACAATACCTCACTTCAAACTATACTACAAAGCCACAGTAAGAAAAACAGCATGGTATTGGCACAAAAACAAATACACAGACCAATGGAACAGAATCGAAGATTCAGAAACAAACCAACACACTTACAGTCAATTGATTTTTGACAAAGGAGCCAAAAACATACACTGGAAAAAATACAGCCTCTTCAACAAATAGTGCTGGCAAAACTGATTAACCATATACAGGAAAATGGAGATAAACCCCACTTTCTAACCTGCACAAGAGTCAATTCAAGATGGATCCAAGACCTGGAAGTCAGGCCAGAGACCTTACAGCTACTTGAAGAGGGCATAGGACCAACACTTGAACACATAGGCACAGGTAAAAACTTTCTCAACAAGACCCCAAAAGCACAAGCAGCTCAAAGGAATTGCATTAAACTGAAGAGCTTCTGTGCAGCAAAGGAAACTATCAAGAACCTCAACAGAGAGCACACAGAATGGGAGAACATTTTTGCCAGCTACTCCTCCAATAGAGGACTAATATCTAGAATATACAGAGAACTCAAGGAACTCACAGCTAAGAAAACAAATAACCCAATCAAAAAAATTAGCAAAAGACCTAAATAGACACTTCACAAAAGAAGAAATACAAATGGCCAATAAATCTATGATGAGATGTTCAACATCACTAGTAATCAGAGAGATGCAAATCAAAACTACCTTGAGATTTGACCTAACCCCAATCAGAATGGCAATCATCAAAAATACAAACAACCACAAATGCTGGCGAGGGTGTGGAGAAGTGAGAACCCTAATATATTGTTGGTGGGATTTTAGATTAGTGCAACCACTTTGGAAAACAGTATGGAGGATCTTCAGACAAATGGTAATTAAACTACCATATGATCCAGCAATACCATTTCTCGGTATCTACCCAAAAGAATGGATGTGTATCTATGTTTATAGCTGCATAATTCACAATTGCCAAAGTGGAACCAGCTAAGATGTCCATCAACAGATGAATGGATTACAAAATATGGGATATGTACACAATGGAATTTTACTCAGCCATAAAGAAGAATAAAATCATGTCATTTGTAGGGAAATGGATGGAACTGGGTAACATTATGCTAAGTGAGATTAGTCAGTCACAAAAAGTAAAAAATCATATGCTCTCCCTAATATGCGAAAGCTAGGGAGAAAGTGGGGCATAAGAGGGACTCTAGACAAAGAAGGAGAACCCTTAGATGAGCAAAGAAAGTGACTTAACTGAAGGGGTTGGGGGGAGGGAAACACCCTAATGCACCTGATGTACTTTCAAAAATATCAAAGTCAATCACTAAACTGAACTTGAGATGGAGAAAGCGAGGAGGGAATGGAGCAGGAATGGGGGAAGGGTTAAATGAGAGATGTATGCATGTATTCCTTTATCAGCCTATACCTAACAAAGATGTATTATTAAAATGCACCCAAAGAAAAGTCATGATATTGTGTGTGGTGGCACATACTTGTAATCCCAGTACTTGGGAGGCTGAGACAGGAGGATCATAAGGTTGAGTCCAGCCTCAGCAACTTAGCAAGGCCTTCAGCTACTTAGTGAGACCCTGTTTCAAAATGAAAATAAAAAGTTCTACTCAGAGGAAGAACATCCCTGGGTTCAATCCCCAGTACCATAAAAATAAAGGGAGAGAGAAAATGAGAATGATTATGAGAGAATATCTTCCCTTTAAGACAGTAAGCACCAATAAGTAATGTATCTGTCATATATGTTATCCCCAAATGCCACTGAGCTTCACCTTCTACTTCTGGGGTTCTCTCTGTCTTTAGCTTTTAAAGATTTTACATCTATCTCTTTATGCTTATTGTTATTACTATTACATTTTTCCTAGTATATCTTTGTGTTTGGAGTAAGAGGTAGAGTTCTTGTTACCACTACAGTCTCTAGAAACTGAGATCAGAAGCTATGAATGATTATTCCTTAATCCCATTTCCAAATATTAGGGAAAGAAAAATGATTGGCTCAGATAATATTTGCTCAACCTTAGATGAATCAATATAGTGATGACACATCTTGTAGTGAAAACATGTCAGCCAGGGGTCACCTCTGGTAGTGAAAAGACAATCTTAATGAAAGTTCCTGGGCAAATACCAGTGGGAATATTTATCACTGACACCTCCAGGAAGATTTCCATTTGTTTTTATTCCTACTTAGATTTTTTCATCTGAAAAATCAAGATGGAAAATTTTGACTTATTACATGCCTTAAATCTGATTTACTTTACCCTTAGAGATATGATCTGGCCTTATATCATTTTAAATATCCCTTGTAAAATGAGGGAAATAACCATCTCTTGACACAAGACTCAAATTTTTCTGGTAGAGTTTGGACATTCATGTAATAAAAATGATCAATAGACATCTATTCCTACCAGATACAGACATAAATATGGAAATAACAATATAAGAAATATTTCTTTATAATATGGTTCACCATGGATCATGGGGTTTTGTTATTATTTTATCTGTGATTATTAAAATTTCAAAGCAGTCTGAATGATTGGTTAATGAGAGTCTTCTTATTAAGAAAGATTCTCATCACCAAACTGGTTATTGAATGGAGTATTATTTTAATTTAAAATTCCAGGATTCACACAACTGGATATTCCCATGTTCATAAAAAGGATGCTTGCCTGCAGCTGAAAATGAGTGACTGCCTAAGCACTTAGGTAACACAGCAATAAACCTTGCACACAAACACATACAGAGATAACAAGATGCCTTGGGATGCATGGTAGATCTGCATCTGATTTTTAAGGAGACTCAAGAATCTGTACACATTGGCAGGCTTTGTGTAAAGGGCCCATCATTTAAAAACATTTCAGGTCTTCCTCCTGAGATCTTCCTCCTGAGAACTGATATTATGTCCTCTATTTCTAACACAGCCTGTGAATTCCTTTAACATTACCCAGTGGGTTCTTTCTGCTTACCTTTCTTTCTAGAGTGCTTGTAGGAATGTGCTGTTAGAGATCCAAATAAATCAGCAAAACATATCAGGCAAAGATCATATGCTCATGGTCCTGCCAATAACTTACACTTAGTGTGTGTGTGTGTGTGTGTGTGTGTGTGTGTGTGTGTGTGTGTTCAAATATATTTGCTCCTTTCCTCATTTGATCTTCATGGAAATTCTATAAAGGTTAAATTTCATTACTAAGTCCAAAAAATTGACAAATCTTTCTGGTATTTTATCTACCAACATAACCTCCCAATAAATGTTTTTTGAATGAATGAAATAATAATCACACTAACTTTGAATTTTAGGGTCTTATTTTAAATACTGGTTCTCTAATTTAATCATTTGGGCAATATTGGGAAAGTCAGTTATTATTTCCAAATATCAGTTTTCTCATTAATACATTTTTTAAAAAAATGATACTTGATCCATATGTTTTTTTATGGCTTTAATATACTAGGGGATGTGAATATTTGTTTTTAGGACCTGGCATGTGGTATATGCTTAAAAGTATTTGTGGAATAAATGAATCTACATCCAAGGGATACCTGAGAGTTGTGCATTTCAGATTTAGTTTCAGTTAAAATGGACTTCAACTTTCTTCTATGCATTTGATAACTGCCAATAGAAATATCCTAGACATCTTCTCCTTCTCCTTCTTCCTCTTCTTTTTGTGGAGAATTGAACCCAGGGGCATTCTGCCTCTGAGTTACACCTCCAGCCGTATCTCATTTCTTATTTTTGACACAGGGTTTTACTATGTTGTGGAGGGCCTCACTAAGTTGCTGAAGCTGGCCTTGAACCTGTGATCCTCCTGTTTCAGCCTCCAAAGTACTGGGATTATAGGCATGCACCACCATACCCGGTAGTCCTTTTCTTCTTTATAAGAAACAGGATATCACTTCCCAATATGGCTCTGAGAAAGGCTAAATATTTGGAGGAATTAATTAAACATTTGAATTCTAATCTCATCTGAAAAAAAAACTGCATCATCATATTATAAAGAATATTTTAAGTCCTGGAAATCAAGTAAGTGCATTTCATGAAACAACTTCTCTTAGCTATTGCTGGTTGTCTGAAGTACTGCAGTGAGAATAGTTCCAAGACAAATCTGGTTTAAAGGAAAAGGACCCTATGCAACCTTAGCAATATTTGCCATGGATACAGGCAGATGGGAAGCAATCTATCTTTAATCCACCCATAAGAAAACTTTACCTATACAAACAATTTCCAAGGAGCCAGATGTGGTGGTACAGACCTGTATTCTTAGTACTTGTGAGGCTGAGATAAGAGAATCCTAGGTTCCAGACCAGCCTCAACTTAATGAGACTTGGTAACTTAGTAAGAACCTGTTTCTAAACAAAAATAAAAAAGGGCTGGAGGTGTAGCTTGGAGATAGAATGCCTCTGGGTTCAATCCTCAGTATCACACACAAAAAATGACTTATAAGCCATATTAACAGATACATTTATACCTTAAAGAGGCAATATAACAAAGCAATTCTAAGACATGAGGATAATGATATAGGGAGTGGTTAGATCTTAGAGGTATACTATGGAGCTCAGATATGGCTGTCAGATGTTGAATGTCATGAGAGTATAGTAATAATGGTAGTGAGGCAGATGTTTTTTCTTTAGTTATCATGGATTTTCAACCATAATTGACACATTAACATTGTCTGAAGAGCTTCTTAAAATCTAAAATCGCTGATGAATATGAAGAGCACAAGAGAATTTTTAGGTCAGTAAAACTGTTCTGTATGATACTAAAATGGTGAATTCATATTGTAATAAAGTTGTCTAAATTAATGGAATGTATAACAAGAGTTACCCTAATGTAAACTATGTACTTTGTGTGATAATAAAGTGTCAACACAGTTTTATCAGCTGTAACTAATATACCACTCAGATGGGGGATAATAATAATAGGAGAGGCTATGCATGTGTGGTGACAAGGGGCATATCGGAAGTCTCTGAAAATTCTCAATTTGCTGTGAATTTCAAACTGCTCTAAAAAAAACTCCATATAAAAAATACTAATATTCTTTGCCTCACCTGAGATCAGTCAAGTCATCAACTCTGGTTGGAGCCCAGGCAATAATGATTGATTCTAATAGAAGTTCAGAGTTGAAAACTTCTGAACTTGATACATTTTTTTGTTTGTTTTTGTTATTCCTACCTGTTTCTTCCTGGGATATATGTGCAATTCTTTTCTCAAATCCCCAAATACATGCAATTTCCTTTAGAGAAGCTCTTATATTCTACTCCTAATAAATTAATCATGGGTCATGGCAATGATGCTCTGCTTTGGCTACATACTTTAAATAAATATTCCTAGTCTTTGTGGAAGAAACTTGAGATTTCTTATAGGAAGATACTACAAAAATGGCAGAGCTCACAACATAGTCTCCTGCCCAAAAGAAATAAGAAATCAACCTTTATCATTGAAAGAGAAAGTAGAAACAATAATAACACTTTAAAGATAAAATAATATGCTAGTATAGTGTTTCTGAAATCAGGGTCCTTGAACTCTTAAAGGTCTGTGGAAGTCCACAATTTACTAATGATAACTGATTATTAATTTTACCTTGTCCTTTTCTGGTAATACTCTAAAATTACTGATAGAAATATATGCTGGTTCAACTGGATGACCACCATGTAACTGAGAGTGACCTTGCGATTTTTAATGTCTACATTATCATTGGTGTTTATAGCCAGGATGATGCTCAATACTACCACTCTAATTGCCCTGAGCAAATAACAGAATAATAGAGGAGAATTTATATGCAATGGTGTGTTCATGCCAAATTAAGGCTGAATGACCCATAGGATAACTATATGGACTAACATTTCACAGCTGTTGTAATAAAATACGAACAGCACAGAAGAGTTCCAGAAGAATTAAGATGTTACATGGCACACAGTGGTGATATGCCACGTGTTTAGTGTTTAAAGAACTCATGCAGAAGCAGTTAATACCATATAGATGTTGCAAGAGGGTGACTCAATTTTAACAAACATCATTTGTCATACTAAATTAATGATTCTCATTTGGATTGCATTTGTTTGTAGTTTTTATTGTATTTAAGTTGGAATCTGTTTTCATTTAATAGTGGCATAGGAACTGCTAGTACATAGGACTTAAATAGTTTAGTCTTATGCATATTTAAATAACACAAAAATAACTTAATTCAAATTTTGGAGTTTCTGGAAATTTTTTTTTTTCTGTACAAAAGGTATGTTACACAAGTTTGAGAAGTAGTGCTACCTTTTTCTGTTAAATTGTTGATTTTTTGTTGCTGATAACATTTGATCTTACAGATAGATGAATAATTAGTGTCTTCCAAATGTCTAAAAATTCTTAATTTACTATCACACCAATATGAAGGCGCATCAAATAATCTGGAAACCTTAGAATTTCAACTGAAACAAATGGCCTGCTTCAGTAACATTTCAATTTTTTTTTCTGTATTTTGAGACCATAACTTGATTTATTTTAACCAATTAGGAAGATTTATAGCTGATAAATCACTTCAAGGAATCATATGATGATCTTATTCTTATGAAAGTCTCACGAATTAGAAGCCATGGTTACAAATATAGTTTTTAGAACAAGGCTGTCCTAAGCACAAATTCCTAATATGCTACTTATACTTGTGTGACCTTGAACAACTTACATAGTTCTTAGAAAACCTTACCTGGCCCACATGAAGATAATATTGATACTGAATTTGGAAATTGTGATGATTACTGAGATGATCTATGTGAAATGGTCTAGAGAAGAGAGTAAACAACCGGGCATGGTGGCACACACTTGTAATCCCAGTAGTTGGGAGGCTGAGACCAGAGGATCTGGGATCACGGCCAGCCTCAGCTACTTAGTGAGGCACTCTGCAACTTAGTGAGACCCTGTTTCAAAACAAAGAATAAAAAATAGGACTGAAGGTGTAGCTTGGAGGTAGAATGCCCCTGGGTTCAATCCCCAGTACTGCAAAAAAAAAAAAAAAAGAGAGAGTAAACTGTGACATTCATTAATATCCTTTCTGTTTGGGAGATGATCAAAATTTTTCTAGATAGAAGTAAGAGTTTGCCACTCTGTGGTTTCCTAAGTATCTGACTGTGTGTAACTCACTCATCTCCTAGTTTTCTTGTAATATAAGATTTTCAGGCCAAATAATTGATCCCTTCTCCTTTTACAGCTACCTTGCTCTTAGTTTCCTGATTAGTCAATCAGAGAAGACATATTTTATATATCTCCCCAATCTCACTTTAATCCTTAGGTCAACTGTGTTGCCAATACAGAAATATTTTAATTTTTAACAGTTCACACAGGAGTGCTCAGTCTGACAAGTCAGACCAGTCCCTAGCTGTAAAGCACAATGACCTTAAGGATGACATCCTGCAAGTCCTTTCTAAGATGGAAGCAACAGAGGCAGAGAGACACATATCCAAATGATGGCCAGAGACTGTAATAAGGCATCTGGAAGAAATAAGGTAAATAATTAAACTCATTCCAGTTCCACACAGCCAGGCTGTGTTGCTACTGAGAGTGCTTTTCTTCCTTTCCTGGTATTACTTATAATACATTTTATCAACTAATATAACATGTGTATGTAATATCAGAAGTTTAAAAAAAGCCTCAAACAACCTGTACATCCATACTTTGATACTTATCAACTGCATAATACTCCATTGCAAGATTTCATAATTTATTTAACCAATTTCCTTCAAGGCTTTTAACATACTACCAAACCTTTTATATATAACCTTGTATACATATCATTTTGTACTTGTATGATTATCTCTTAAATTTCTAAAACTTATGAGTTATTTTTATGGTCTGCTCTACAGGCCATAAATAAATGTGTTACAACAACTTTAGAAAGAAATTTACACAGTGTATATACCAGGGATTACATAATAGTCTCCAACACGTCCTGGGACATAAGCCTATAATCAAGTGTATTAGTATTTCTGCTATAAAATATATTAATAGTCACTTTAAGTAGGATACATGAGCACTATAAATAGCCTTACATTAGTTTATGTTAGGTTTCTGGCTCGAAATAATTTTTTATGTCAAAGATATACAAAACTATTGGCTTAGTCACAAAAAGTGAAGGGTCATGTTGTTTCTTCCATAAATGGAAGCAAGAGAGTAATTTCATACAGGAGGGACTTTAGAGAATGGAAGAGAAACCCCAGTGGAACAAGGTAGGTGGTTTAGGGGAAGTTGAATTAATGAAGGAAAGACTTCCACTGATGCTATGTACATATGTGAGAATGCCAATACTAATTTCAATATTATGTATGAAGAAAGGGGAGTGGGGAGGGAGCTCGGGGAAAGCCCACCAAGTGCTGTGTGCATGTATGTCACCATCATATGAAATGCATTATGATGTGAGACTATAATGCACCAATAAAAGGATATGAAAAAACGTTTAGCTTTATAGAAGTTTTAGATTTTAGAGTTATAGATAACCATTCATGGACCTGTATAATATACTCAATGTATTTCTCCCACTAATAGTAGCATGCTATGACAAAAACATAATTTTAATATAACAGGAATCGGGTTTCCATATTTAGGAACGCTGAATCCATCATTGACTCTAACTATCTAGCTTTATAAAATCAAGTAACTACCTCTCTGTACCTCAGTTTCTGTATTTGTAAAAGAAAAGTTTAAATAAAAGGTCCTATAGTGTTCCTTTTAAGAATAATAATCTATTTACTTTAAGTGAAAGAAACTATTAGGTTTTATTATAGTAAAGCCTAACATTCATTCATTAAATAAATATTAAGACAGTATATATCAGTACTTTCCTATGTCTTATAGACTATGATAAACATTATTCTCACTGAATTTATATTCTGGTGGAATGGAGATGAATAAGAAAACACACAAAAATGTAAACAAGAACACCTCTAATTCTGATTAATATTATAATAAAATTTTAGAGCATTATAGAGAGAAACTGATAAGACACTATTTCTGGCTCCATGGTTAGGAAAGACGTCTCTGGAGGTATTATTTGAGTTTGAATCTGAATGATAAGGACTCTGTTCTATGAATATGTAGAGGAAGAGAATTCCAGAAAGAAGAGAGGGCAAACACATCAGCCCTAAGGCAGGAAATAAGCCGGCAGAATTGAAGTCTCGATGCTAAAGGGGCAGTTGCAAGTGATAAAACTGGAGGGAAAGGTAAAATGAAGCTTATATGGGTTTGCAGGCCATGAAAAAAAAAAAGGAATGAATGAAACCAAGCTCCTGTCTCAAGAATGCTCACATAAGAACTATTAGTCTCCAGAGACCTATTATAGCTAGCCCACAGGAAAAAACCTCTATTCTGTTTCAAGACACTGTTAAAATGAAAATGAAATGCAGTGATACTAAATAAGAGTTTCAGTAAAAAATCAAATCGAAAGCCATAAGAAATAAAACAAATATCATCAGTCATTTATTGACTGGAGTGCTAAAGCAAATTACTTCCAATGGTCTCTAGGACCTTTGTACAGAAACAAGCTATAAATATTTTTATCAGCAATGGTATTAAAATAATTCTCAGGTAGTATATTTTCATGTATTGCAAGCCAAGTGCAGGAAGCAGACAAATAAAAGGAAAAACTAGATGTTATATGGAAAGGTAGAAATTTCAAGTACCAAAGGACACCACTCAAATAAATTTCATGTAGATTTTTTTTGCTTTTAACAAGAAAGAAATATTAATTCTTTTAAACATTTCATTGTCTAGTACTAGCATCCATTGGATGCACATCAATTCCATTCATACAAATAGCAAGCTCATTTTTAAAGAAGTAAAACACATTTTCAAGTGGTCAGAATGCAAAAGGTGGTATCTATCACTTTCAGTTTCTGTAATTACAGTAATAAGAGTTTATAATGCTTAGAAGAGAAACTCATGTGTCAGTACTTACTACATACCAGATTCTACCTTCCTCAGGATCACACAGCTAAAGAGTTCCCAAACCAGCAAATTGAAATCCGTATCTACTCTGCCACCACAGCTCCTGAAGAGGTCCCCCATATAAAAGTAAATTTTGCAAGAAATTGTCATTTTTTTAAATGAATTTAACTCAAAGGATACTGACCATGAATCTCTCAATTGTTCTTAGCAGTATAGGTATTAAAAAATAGACGCTAGAATACCTATCATCAAAAATATTTAACCTTTTAAGGCAACAGTGCTAAGATATATAAATGAAGATCATGCAATCGGAAATACATTTGAATGCTTAGAAATGTGATTATTGTAAAATGAAGATTTATACTCCACTTCTTATACTGCGATTGTGACTGGTAAGCTTAGCATAAGCGTTTACTTAATATGAAAGAATAATGACTTTCTTCTAAAGAAACAGTAAAAACATTCTTTCCAGTCTGCACCCAATAGGATAAAGACACTCTGATGATATATTTTAAAGTCTTAATAAAAGGATGTGTCAGCATCCTTACCACTGAAAGACCATAAATAGCACAGCTTGCTCAGTCTGCTGAAGGATGTTCTCTAAGCCCAAACACAATTCCATTAAGCACAAGTCCCAAACTGATTTATCTATGATTAGAAGATACCCATGTCCTTGTGATTGCCCTCTCTGTAAAACATCCTAGCGGACTAGTAAGGCAGCTCTCCACACTCAACCTTCAAAACCTTTTCTTCTACTATTATTTCTCTTCTACCTGCATTGTCCAAAGAGGCAGTGACTTTGGTTACATGTTCACTGAACTTCCAGAAGCTCCAAAGCCACTCAAGTCAATGCTCCAGAATTCATCCTGGATCTTGACCCAGAGATGTGTTTTGCTTGGTAATTCATTTATAGGCTTCCATAAAGTCTAAACTCTTGCAAGATAATTTAAAGTCACATTGAAAGACAGTAAAGAAAGATGCTAATTGCTTTTCATTTCACAAGGCAAAGAAATAACTTTTCATTCACCTTACAGTCACGTATTGATAATAAGACACATTTTTCACAAGCAGTTTGCCTTATGAAAAAGTTTTAGAATTGGAAAACTTAGCTGTAGAATTATAAAAAAAAAATTGCCTATCTTTATCATAGTCACTATTGGCATTTAAGTCAAGAAATTTTTTCATTATTATTATTTTGGACATATTTAAAGAATATTTATTTTCCTTTGGATTTTTCCACTAAACGTCTATAATGCACCCAAGCATGGTGACATGACAAACAACAAAAGTTTTCACCCACATTTTCATAAAAACCTTGAGGGTTGTAATATGCCAGGTTAATAACCACTAAAACTACCTCATTCTGCAATAAAGAAACAGAGACATTGAAACAAAATGTTTTGCTAAAGGATACAAAGCTAGTAAGTGCCGGAATTGTGACTCTCTATTTAGTGCTCTTTCCATAAAAACACATATGCCTCTGAGAAAAACATAATTGAAATGGGATCCAGAATTTTCCTTTGCTCCATGGAAAGCTATTTCATAAAATCATCAAACACATAGAGTTGAATGATATCACAAAGAGGTAATCAATCTAAGTCATTGCCACTACATAGAGATATAACTCAAATAAGAAACTTAATCTCCTAAAACTGACAAAAACATGTAACTCCTCCTAGCAACCTATTTAACATTCAGATAAGAGTAAATTGTGAAGAGTCAAGCGCAAGGAAATTAAGCAAATAATATCTTATTAGACTTAAGTTATATGACCTTAAATATTTTTAAGGGAGTATTTACATACTCTCTAGAGGCCCCAGCTTCTCCATATGTAAAATGTTTGAGTTCAATTATTCTTAAAGAATTTTCCTCTATAAGAAATTTTTATCTTACTATTTTAAACAAAATAAATCTCATTTGTCTATTTTGTATTATATAATAACAGATAAGAGAATCCCAATCCTTGATAAGACTTCTCCATTTACACGAAATCTTCTACAGACAAAGTACTTCTCTGGTTAATCAAGTAATATGGCAAATAGATGTATCATGTATGACCAACAGTACAAGTTACTCCTTCAAAGCATATTTCCTTTTTATTTATTTATTTATTTATTTATTTATTTATTTATTTATTTATTTATTTTGCGATACTGGGTATCGAACCTAGGGGCATTCTACCTCAGACCTACATCCCCAGTCCTATTTTTTATTCCTTATTTTGAAAGAGGGTTTCACTAAGTTTCAGAGGACCTCACTAAGTAGATTAGACTGGCTGTGAACCTGTGATCCTCCAGTCTTAGCCTCCCAAGTATAGGGATTACAAGTGTGTGCTATCACGCTCAGCTCTTCAATGAGTATTTTCTACTGAGTAGTCTTTACTATGCTAAGTTCTAGGGATACAAATGAATTAAAAACTTTCCCTTATTTCATGGAAGCCATGGCTTGGTCAAGGAGTTAGGTATATAAGCAGATAATTATAATACAATGTAATAGGTATTAAAATTATAAATATAATCATTATATTAAGCAATGAATTGTACTTATGATTGAAGGACTTCTTTAATGGTAAAGTGGAAAATAATGAAAAATCCTTCACTGGTTAAGTACATACTGTATATTAGATATAGTATTGCTTCTAGGGGTTATCAATAATTTGGCTAATAGAAAACTCAAGTTGATAAAATACCAAATGAATATTAAGTATTTCCCTTCATGAATATTGTTACTAAAGCAAGTAAAAGAAAAATAAATAGATTTTGGAGTCAGAAAAAAAATTGGCTTGAATTCTGGCTTTCCCATTTAGATGTCAGATGTCAGGTGACCTTAGACAAGTTTTATCACTCCTTATAGCCTATTTCATCATTTGTAAAATGAGAATTGTAAACGAATAGGGCCATGCATATGAAATGACAAGTTCATAGAAGGTCTTCTTAATAAATATTAGCTATCTTCCCTTTAGACTGTAGAAAAATTTAGTGGACTTTTTTTCCCCACCTTCCAGAATAATATTTTTTGTGAGAGGTTGTATTTTCCAAAAATAGTTGTAACATTTCCTATATCACACGCTCTTGACAAAACTTGCCATCTCTATTAAGAAGCAGAATGTATCTTACCCATGAAACTGAGCAGCCCTCTGTGACTTCTCACAATAATAATAAATAAAAATATGACAAAAGTGATGCTACATCCCTTCTTAGTAGTCATTTGTTTATTTATTTACCTATTCATTTGTTTATTTATTTATTTTTGTGGTACTGTGGATTGAACCTAGGGTCATTCTATCTCTGAGCCACATCCTCAACCCTATATTATTATTATTATTATTATTATTATTATTATTATTATTATTATTATTGATTTAAATTTTGAAATAGGGTCTAAGTTGTTGAAAGCCTTTCTATGTTGCTGAGGCTGGCCTCCAACCTATGATCCTCCAGTCTTAGACTCCCAAGTACTAATATTATAGGCATGTACCACTATGCCCTGCTTCCAAGACTGATTCTTAAAAGGAGACAGCTACTGTCTTACTCTCTCTTTCTTAGGATATACATCTTTGGTTTCTGAAACAATATCAAGGACTGGCTACATCAACGCAGTCATGGTGAAAGGATTAAATGGAGAAACTACAAAAAAAAAAAAAAGCACACAAAGGAGAGTTGGGAATAGAATTTGAGAAATTTAACCATCATTTTGTGACTTTTATGAAAATTGCATTTAAATTTTTAAGTGTTTTCATTGTCATTTATGTTTTAAGTCAAAGTATATAATTGCAAGATAAAATGAATTAACATCTTCTTTCCTAGTAACCTGAAAATCACTGGTGCAATTGAATTAAATAATAAACAATAGGCACAAGTAAAAACCTAGTCAATAAAATTAAAATCTTCAAATATAAAAGGAAATGAATTCCCCCCAAGGAAAGATTTTTTGAAAGTGAGCTATAATTTGTCTATTTATAAATTTCTAATAATATACTTTGTTGCTATTTCATCAAGTCACAGTCAATATTTTTTAGAAATGTAAGGAAAAATATACCTTAGTATACATTGATGGGAAATTATACTCTTGCAAGCAGAAGTTAGAGAATATAGTCAAGTTCTTTTTTTAAAATTTAACTCTTGTGTTATTATGTTATTAAAAGCTTAAAGTACTAAAGTGGGTGTTTTTTTCTTTTAAAATATTTTAATGGAGAATACATTATAAAGTTTCTTTATTTGTAATGTTAGGACTTATTTATTAAATTAATTTACATATCAAGATCTAGCATCTCTTCAAAAGAGAGGACTCCAATATTTAAAAATCTAGCTATTTGCGATATAAGAGTACATCAACAATAAAAACAGATTGGTGCTGAAAATTGTAATCTTAGGAGTTAGGCTTCGGTTTAAATTATTGCTTCACTCAATACCAGCTGTGTAGCCTTGGGCAAATTGCTTAACTTTTCTGAGGCTTAATTTCCATATACAGAAAAGCAGTGAAATAATACATTTCCTCAGTGGGTTGTTACAAAGAGTAAGTAAAATTATATGCATAAAGTTCTTAGTATAGTATACAACACATACTTGGAGCTCAATATGTTGCAAATCCTTGCTATTCTTTTAAGCATGTAGAGCTTTAAACTCAGAAAAAAAGTGCCTATACTTAAGAATGACTTTCTTTTATCAGAAACTGCACCACTGCATAAAACACATGTAAAGAAAAAGTATCTTTATAGCTTCATTCCTTAATAACTCACTTCAGTCCCTCTCCCCAGCACTCTATACGGGGAATTCATGCAGCCCTTTCCCTTCCAGTATTTCTGGCTTAGCTGAGAGCTAAGAGAGAGAGATTTCTATCCAGCCATCAGTAGTATGGCATTTATTTATTTATTTATTTATTTATTTATTTATTATTTATTTATTTATTTATTTATTTATTATTTATTTATTTATTTATTGCTTTCTTTGGTTATATAGCTTAGAGATCCTCAGGAGAAGAGGGTTGGTAAGTTCTGTATACCTTGGTTGGTACACTCCACACCTGTACTGATTCTATAATTGGCCCTCTCTATTTCTATGCCTAGGCTACCTTATGCTGATGGAGAAAGACATATTACTTCAAGCATTGGTAATTATAGCAAATTTGTGACCTGCATGCTTGGAGAGGCCTTCACCACCGCCAAGTGATCTTGAATCTCCCACCTCCACCTTCCGCATTTCTCAGGAGGTGATCCTGACTCCTTGAAATTCTCAGGTTGTTTCCTGCTCCTGCACCTACATAGCCACTACCTGTATACTTGTATTTAAATCTTTACCTTTTGACCCAGAAAAAAAATGGTTTCTCTCTTTCTTTGAAAACGCAGCAAGACACTAAGGGCACTGAAGTGAGTATTTGCCAAATGTACAGAAGTAGTGGATGCCAAAATTATGTTAATTGACATTGCTATTCAGACCAGCATGCTTAGAAAGTGTTCCCCTTTGTGACATGGTCCATTGTGTCTTTGAGAAATTCTTAATTGCACACTGCACACACATTCATTAATGAATTAACAGGTTAAGTGTACATTTCTAAACACTATTTGCCAAGTTGTAATCATAAAAACTCAACACATTAGTTTATGCTCTAGACCAATATTTTGTGTTTTTTTTTTAATTATAGGAGGCTGTCTAATGAAAATGCAAATTTTAAAATAGGAAATTAGCCTGGGTTATTTAAAGGAATACAAAGAAAAGTCCAACTGTTTCTGTTTGCTGTGGCAAGTATTTCCAAAAATTTAGCCTTAAATAAACTACCAATTTTTCAAAGTCTAGTGCTTTAATTTACCAAACACATATGTGAGATGATGTTTTAAATTCATAGGGTAGTGGGATACCAGGCTTAGGAAAAGGTTACAAAGAACACTATTGGTAAATTTTAGCAAAACTTAGGTTCCCAAATTCAATGAACTTTTCTAGATAAGCATATAAAATTCATAATACAGAGCCTGGTACTTATAAAAGTACTCAATAGTCAGGCACAGTGGTGCACACTTGTAATCCCAGTATTTAAGAGGTTGATACAGGAAGATTGCAGGTTCAAGGGCAGTCTCAGCAACTTAGTGAGACCCTCAGCAACCTAGCGAGACCCTGTTTCAAAGTAAAAAGGGCTGGGGGTGCGGTTAGGAGATAAAATGCTCCTGGGTTCAATCTGACAGAATGTTATATGAAACTGTGTGCCATGATTTTATTTCTTAATAATTGTGTATTAAAACATTTAATACTTTACTATAACATCTCATTATGTTAATAATATGGAATATCAATGTTGTTTTCTCTGATTCTGTGAAGTGGTTTAGTATTAAAAATTGGGACTGGCAACAAAACAATACTATAAAAATTAAACCTCAACATTTTCAACACTAGTTTTATTACAAAAAATTAATTGTTAAATAATTTGAAAAGGTTGAAACTAAAAGTAAAAAATATTAAAGCTGAAGCTGTCCTGATCAAATTCCATGTTGTTATTACTAAAATTAACTCATGGTAATTTTATATAATATTATCATTGACTTAATAATCAAAACTTTAGCAATTAGGAATACAAATTGTGAATATTTTTCTCTTTTGCCCTTATTTTATTAGAGCCTCACATAGTAAGTTTCATTCAGAACAGCAATCTATCAAAATGTATATACTGAACATTTACTGTTTTTTATATTTTAACCTCAAACATCTTTACCCCTGTTCTTTGACCTCACAGAGATATATGGCACTTTATGTTTTTATTTCCTCTCAGTTTTCTTGCCCCTTTTGGTATTTTTTTCTTTAACTCATTTGAGACTAATGGCTGATGATTTGGATTATTATCTCACGAGCATCTTTGGTTCTTTTTAGTACACTTCTTCAGCTTTTCCTGGTGAGAAAAGTACAAATTCCAGATCAATATAGTAACCTCCACCCTATCTGCAGTTGAACCCAGAGACACTCTACCTCCAAGCCGCAGCCCAATTTTATTTCTTATTTGGAAACAGGGTCTTGTGAGGTTGCTGAGAGCCTTGGTAAGTTGCCAAGGCTGGCTTGGATCTTGTGCTCCTCCTGTCTCAACCTCCCAAATACTGGGATTACAGGCATGTGTCACCATACCCAGCTAGTCCTTATTTCCTTCATAATGACCCCAAAGCTGAAGAGATGCTGATAATTCAAATATTCAAATGAAAAGGTAAAAGTTCTTGACTTAATAAGGAAAGAAAAAAGGTCATATACTAAGGTTACAATGCCAATATCATTCACCTCATTTCATCTCAGCACATAGCATTGTATCAGTTTACAACTCAGAAAGAGGGATGAGTACAATGCAAGACGAACTTTTTTTTTTTTTTTTTTTTTTGCTACTGGGGATTGAACCCAGGAGACTTCTACCTCTGGGCTATACCCCCATCCCTTTTCTATTATTTATTTTGAACAGGGTCTTGCTAAATTGCTGAAGCTGGCTTTGAACCTGCAATCCTGCTGTCTTGGCCTCCCTAGTACTGGGATTATAGGCACATACCACAATGTTGGGCTTAATAACATCTTTTGAGAGCAAGAGAGACCACAGTCACATAACTTTTATGACAACCTATTGTTAGTCAACAGTTATCCTAATTTAGCCAGATAGTACTGGTCTCTTACTGTGTCTAACCTATAAATTAAAATTTATCATAGGTATATATGTACAGAGAAAAAAAACATAGTGTATATTATAAGGGGTCTCAGAACTGGAACTTTCCCCAGAGGATACAGGGGAACTGGTGTAATTCAGCTGGTCTCTTGAAACTCACATCCAGGAGCTGAAACTTTGTGGGAAGAAAAATCACTCTTCCACCAAGGGCAGTTTCTAAGTAGTCATGGCTTTACACTCATTTTGGTACTATCCTTTATCAACTTCCTTTCTCATTTTCCTCAAAAAGCCTTTAAATTATTACAATCTTTCTTTAGAGCTCTAATTGTCTTCACCCTTCACTTTGACATTCTAGAAAGCCTTCTGTCCTCTTAGGAAAGTATGGGGCCATTTGCTGTATTCTCCCTGACACACATACCACATCCATAGCTAAAAGCCAACCTAAGGCCATGGCCATTATCACTCTATGCCCTCCCCCACTCTTTAGCTTTACCACCTATATCAGAGGTTGGCAAATTATGGCTCATGGGTCAAATCTGGCTTGATGCCTGATTTTGTAAATAAAATTTTATTAACAAGTCATGTCTGTTATGTGTATATTGTCTGGTGCTTTCATACTATAAGGGCAGAATTCTGTTGTTGCTGCAGAGACCAGGCAGCCTTCAAAATCTAAAAACTTTACTATCTAGCCCTTTACATAAAAAGCTTGCTGCCCTCTGGTCTATACTATCAACATTTTCCTCTGTCTTGGATCAGTCTAAAAATATGGTCATCTCCGTTTTAGTCTAAAATATTTGTTTGAGATTTTTGTTTTTCACTCAAACTCTTTCCAGTTATAGTCTTTCTTCCTTATTTTACTTTACTATAAAACTCTCAGACTGTGTTTTATCTAACAATGGCTCCAAAGCACAAGAGTAGAGATACTGACAAAGTATCTTTGGATATGCCAAGGAGGAGCCATAAAGTATGCCCTTTAAGTGAAAATGTAAAAAAATAATAATAATAATTTCCTTCTTACCCTCTTCATCAACTTGTCTAGGGAGTATTCTACATTTTCTTTCTCCACTGTGCTGTTTATACCTTTCTTGCACCTTGCAATCTGACTTTTGCCCCCACTGCTTTGTGGAAATTGTTCCCACTGAAAGTAACAATGACCTTCTGTCAGAATTCTAAACTCATCTCCAGACATCCTCTGCTTAAAACATTCTGTAATCCATGTTCTTGACAACGAGTACACAACAGGATTGCTACTAGAGACTTCCAATCCTAAGGTGGCTATAAACTGGAATTATGCTTTACTGTTGCATATCATTGTCTCTGAGATAAAAGATTAATTATACTATTCTAATCTGAGATCTTGTAATCAAGTCATCACAGTATTGTGGTAGAGGGGAGAAGAAAACCAACTGTAGACATG
>PVLC010013899.1:0-40384 GCA_004027655.1 Graphiurus murinus
CTCCTCTTCCCTCCTTCTCAAAGTCAGTTTAGTGATTGACTTTGATGTGTTCATAGAAAGTACATCATGTTCATTAGGGTGTCCTCCCTACCCCCTTCACCTTCCATTAAGTCAAATTCTTTGTTCACCTAAGGATTCTCCTTCATCTGGAGTCCCTCTAAAGTCCCATTTTCTCCCTAGCTTCCACATATTAGGGAGATAAGCTGTGAAATTTTTAATGATAGAGTACAGCTAAAATTTTCTGTATCAGCTTAGCCCATGGCTAAGTACAACATAGTATAGCATATGATGGCTGAATATAAATATGATGGCCTACCTTTTTTCTTTATGAAGCTTTGATGTTGTTAATCCTATCTTACTATTTAAGGTACAAAAAATATAGATGTGATACCAAAGAACAGACAACAGTCATATTTAACTTATTGGTTATAGGTCTTACATTGTTGGATTTTAATAGTTTGTAGACTTTATGTTCTAGCACTTTCTTTTTTATACTTTTATTGGTGCACTGTAATTATACATCTTAGTGAGGCTCAAAGGCATACAAACAAACATGCACACAGGTCTTGGTGTGTTTCTCTTCAGGTCCCATCCTGCTGCTACTCACCCCTCCCCATATGTAATAGTGAGATTGGTAGTGATACCTTTATACATGGACACAGCATAATTTGAACTATTTCTTTTATCAGTTTTTCAAGTCACTCTCCTCAACTATCTAAAGCCCTTTTTGTTTCCTATTTTCTAACTTCCACATATGAGAGAAAACATTCAATCCTTGACTTTCTGAGATTGACTGGTTTCACTTAGCATAATATTCTTTTAAATAAGAAGTTGAACCAATCTGTGAACAAAATGCCAGAATGAATGTGACACTAATTTCCTGAACTTAAGTGATAAATTTTCTTTTTCTTGAGTTCCTTACTAAATCAATTTTAAAAAGGAAAACATAAGCCAGTTTGAAGTGGAATCAAACTTGTGATCTAATAGAAAATTAACTAATAGAGCCAACAAAATATTCTCCAAATTAAACCTAAATCAAATTACTTTTTTCATTTGGTTACAGTCGTATGTACTGGCCTTTTATGTTTAGTTTCCACTTCATTTATCATTTTATTGTTCACTTATGTAAAATATATGATTAGAACTTTAATATTTTTTCTTATTTTGTTTTAGAAATTAAAGTACCTGCTCTCCTGCGTTGTGAAAGAGGAATATGGGCACGCTGAAATTTTTCAGTAACTTCTTCAAACTTCTGCTTTCTTTGTTGAAGTATTTGTTCTCTAATTTGGTGTTCTCTTTCTTCTTGTTCTTTTCGTTTGTCTTCAAAAGCTCTGTATTTAAAATATGGAGTAAATAACAGAAATAGGTTAAAACTCAACACAGGAAACAGTTTCAAAATAGTGCCATTTATTATACAACAGTGTTTTCATAGTTCAAATTTTACTTAAAAATAAAATAGACCATTGGCTAAGAATTTAAATATATTTGTAAATAGAAATTTCAGAACCACATCCAGATCTTTTGCAACTAAGAGAAGGTTCTGTAATGAGGCCCCTTCTAATTTCTGGCAGGTCTGCACACCTGTTTCCACCTTCCAAGGCCTGCTATGGAAAGACCTTTTCCTAAGAACTATGCTATTTTTGTAGTGTGGAGAACTAATTCACTGGTGAAAGAAGCAGCCTTGCAAGTTATGGGGCAGTCAAAGAAATATTGTATATTTCTCTTTTTCTTTTAGACCAAACGTTTAAAATTGGCTGTCATGTTAAGTCTGAACTGTACTAAAAATTCAGATAACTTACATAAAAATGTCTGTCTCCAGTTTCTCTTGTAGATTTGGAAGATCTGACAACTCTGAACCCTTTATCAGACTTGTCTACAAACACCTGCCCTGTTTTTCTTTATTTTCTTGTACCATGTATCTCTGATTGTCCCCCAGGCACTTGAGTGTATGTTCTCTAGTTTAAACTATTCTGTTTCAAATAATTAATTTAGTCCTTGAAAATATTCAAGGACTAATGTGTATGTGTGTGTATTATTCAATAATTATTTGCTAGAGATGGGCATGGTGATGCATGCCTATGATTCTAGTACTTGGGAGGTTGACACAGAAGGATTGCAGGTTCGCAGCCAGCTGCAGCAACTGCAAGACCCTGTTTCAAATAAATAAATAAATAAATAAATAAATAAATAAATAAATAAATAAATAAATGTATATTTGTGGACATAGCTTGAAGGTAGAACACTTCTGGGTTCAATCCATAGCACCCCTCCATATTATTTGCTAGAAAATAAGAAAAATAAAAAGGCATACCCACAACTCACTGGTAAAGAAGCCTCCAAAGGGATCTTCTAACGTATGAAGTTTGAGGATGGTAGGTGAGAACTGTTTTAGTATTTTTAGTACCTTTCTAAAGAGCTCTCCTGTCTGGATAATTATTTTAAATAACTCTTACTTAGGGAACTAAGTAAGAGTTTCTGGGTGGTAGGGCTATCATCCTTCAAGTGATGTAGTCCTTGTAGTAGGTAGGAGGTAGTGGTTTAGTGCCATAGGTAGGGAAGAAGAGTTTTACCTCCCAAAACAATATCTTCTAAGAATTTCCCCAGGTCAAGACCAGGAGCCACTTCACTGCTTGATTCAACAAAGTACTGGAAGTCCTAGCCACAGCAATTAGGTAAGAAAAAGAAATAAAGGGCATAAAAAGTAGAAAGGAAAAAGCAAACTTAGACTCTGTTTACAGATAACATGATTGAATACACAGAAAACCCTAAAGATTTCACACAAACTCAGTACTAATGAATTTAGCAAAGTTGCACACAAAATCAACACATAAAAATTAGTTGCACTTCTATACACTAAAAATGAACAATCTAGAAAAAAATTAAGGAAACATTCTATTTAGAATATCATAAAAAACAAAACACACTGTATGGATAAACTTAACCAAGGAGGTAAAAGACTTGTACATCAAAAACCACAAAACAATGCTGAAATTTTGAAAGAGATACATATAAATGGAAAGATATTTCATGATCATAGATTAGAAGACATAATGTTAAGATGTTAATAATACTCAAAACTATCTACTTGGCAGGATGTGGAGGTGCATGCCTGTAATGCTAGCCACTTAGGCAGGAGGATTACATATTTAAGGCCAGCCTATACAAGTTTGTGAGACTTTGTCTCAAAATAAAATTTAAAAAGGGCTGGGGATGTAACTCAGTAATATATCATTTGCCTAGCATGTGCGAGACCCTGAGTTCAATCCACAGTACCAACCAACAAACCATCTATAGATTCTATCTAATCCTTACCAAAATCCCAATGACTTTTTTCCTTCTCAGAAATATAAAAATCTTCTAGTATGCACTTATAATCCCAGCTACTTGGGAGGCTTAGGCATGAGGATCAAGGGTAGCCTGGGCAACTTAACACCACCTTGTGTCAAAGAAAAAAAAAGATGAATTGGGAAGTAACTCAATGTGGGATGTTTGTTTAGCATGTAGTAGAACTGCAGATGAAATAAAAGTGTAATAGCATGAGATTTCCTACTGAGAATCAACCAGCTGAACAAGTCAACACAGAGAATTGTAATAAATTGTTTTAAGCCACTAAGTTTTAGAAGGATTGTCATTCAGCAGCAAATGAAAGAATTTAATAGTTTTAAACCAGCATATTAAAAAACTTACTTTTATGTAGTAGGTATAGAGATAAAAAGGATTTATTTTTTGATGAAGAAAAATTTGGGAGCATATTAGAAATTAGTGTTTTCATATTAAAATAAAGTCTCCTCAGTAAACAGTACTATGCCATACATTATTCAGTATGTTATTTGAACCCATTGTGTTCTACCACCAAGCTACACCCCCGGCCCTTTTAATTTTGAGACAGGGTCTCACAAAGTTATTGTATACTGGCCTTAACCTGCCATCTGGCTGCATTATTTAGTTTTGGAGTATCAGTGGACTGAAATTGCCAACTTAGCCAACTATCACCATTGTATCTAATGGCTGATTGTGAAGTATATAATTATACAAAACAACTTATACTTACTACATTTTAAAAAAAGAGATGCCCATTTCAGGGATTTTTTTTTATAATACAGTATTGTATTTTCCTTTAAAGCACTGTCTACTCCACTGGTAATGAGAACAATATACATTTCTCTATGTAGGTAAGAGTCAACTGGTATGTACTGCAGATTTATTTTAGTGATATTTCAGTGGTCCTTATATATTTGGTTCCTAGGAAAATGCTTTGAAGGTCTGTCCTTTAATATAGTTGGCATGGATCTTATACTCCCCCCTCCAAAAAAAAGAGACTGTGTTTATGGATTTCATGGGTTGTAAAACTCAATATTATTCAGATGCCAATTATGTCTAAATTTGTGAATAGATTAACTACAATTATACTCAAAACCAGGTAGCTTATTTATATGGGAAAGCCAAAATTCCTAGAATAGGCAAAACAATTTTGAAGTACAATAAAATTTGAGGGGACACACACTATCTTATTTTACTATTAAAAAGTGATTCTCACCTGGGGAATTTTCTAGAGACATTTTAGTTGTCATGGTTAGGGTGTGTTATCAATGGGTAGAGAGTAGGGACACTGCTAAACATCCTACATTTCATTCAGATATTCCTACAAGGCAGTTTCCCTGCTCATAATAAATAATTAGCCAAAATGTCAGTAGTAATATTATTGGGAATTTCTGCTATGATGCTACAAGTCAGTGTAGAGTTGGTAAATAGATTAATGGAATAGAATACAGAGCATGGAAGTATATCCTTTCACATACTAATTTTTCTGTTCCTCTTTTCTTTGAGGTGGTACTGGGGATTGAACCTAGGGCCTCACATATACTAGACAAATGCTAGCATGAGCTAGATTGAGCTATATCCCCAGCTGTTTCTATTTAATTTTGAGACAGGGTCTCACTAAATCACCCAGGCTATCTTCAAACTTGTGATCCTCCTGCTTCAGCCTCTCAAGCACCTGGGATTGATTACAGGTATGTACCACTGATTTTTTGAAAAAGATAAAAAGCCACTAGGTAAATTTATTTTTCAATTTATGCCCCAACATCATTTGTTGAGAACTAAATGAGTACCATTTGCTATGGAAACACTGGGATTCATATACATCGCTAGTGAGTATAAAGTGATCATCCCTTTTACAAAACTGCTTGACACCTTGTTATATGGTTAAACACACAGATACATTAAGACTCAGCAATTCCACTTTTACTCATTTACTCTGGAAAAATGAAACATATGCCCAGTTTCCACTTATAGATTTGCCCATATTTTACCACCATTTCAGCTTGGATTATCTTTTATCCTATTGCTTTACTACTAAATCCCAATTGTGGCCATCAATAGAATGGATAAATTGTGACACTTTTAAATGAAATACCACTCAGCAATAAAAAGGAATAAGCTACTGATATATGCAATAACATTGATGAATTTCAACATTCAGTGAAAGAAGCCAGAACATAAAATATAAAAATCAGCCGGACGTGGTGGCGCACACTTGTAATCCTAGCATTCGGGAGGCTGAGACCGGAGGATCTGGGTTCGCGGCCAGCCTCAGCTACCTAGTGAGACACTCCGCAACTTAGTGAGACTCGGTTTCAAAATAAAGAATAAAAAATAGGTCTGGGGGTGTAGCTCGGAGGTAGAATGCCCCTGAGTTCAATCCCCAGTACCGCAAAAAAATATATATATATATAAAAATCAGGTATCATTCTGATGATAGAAATTAAAACAATGGTTGCTATGAGGGGTGGAGATTTACTGCAAGGGATGTGAGGGTACATATGAGAGGATGGAAATGACCATGGAGTAAGGAAGCTCAGTTTGAGCAGAAGTGAGGATATAAGTGATGGGATGAACAGAAAAAGAGTTGTGAAAGATAAATGAATTTGAGAACCTGGTGGGGTATTAAAGTTGATGAACTCAGGGTATTAGAGGAAGTAACATCAAAAGATAAGATTACAGATTAGGGATTGAGGTGCTTGAAATTAAGATTTTGGAGGCAAAGGAGTAATTTGTAATAGCTGAGGTGAAGTGCCATTGAATATGTAAAGTTTAAAAAAATGACAGGCCACCAGGTTGGATGGATGGTCTATGAAGACATTGAAATTACAAAGAACAATCCAGGTGCTGTGGTGCACATCTGTAATCCAAGTACTTCGGAGGCTGAGACATATAATGGTAGGTTTGAGACCAGCCTCAGCAATTTAGCAAGTCCTTCAGCAACTTAGTGAGACTCTGTTTCAAAATAAAAAATAAAATAGGGCGGGGGGTGTATCTCAGAGGTAAAATGCTCCTGGATTCAATCCCCAGTACTATACATGTACATAAAAAAGGGGTAGAGGTGTAGCTTAGTGGTAGAACCCCCCTTGGTTCAATCACTAGTACTCCCACCCCCAACAAATTACACAAAGAATGATCACTTGAATAGTAATAGGACACAAAAAGATCCAGATGTTAAACCTTTAAAGAAATGACATAAAGAATCTATAGCTGACTTTCACAAGAAGAGGTAGTGGTGAGCAGTATATTTTGATGATATACGTCTCAAAGGAACTGGGGATTTTTGAGAAAAGAGAGCAAAAGCAAGAGCAAGAGTGATAATGAGGAGCAACAGTGACTCTTATTTTTTGTATCTATCACCCTTCACCTTCTTCACATATCTTTTGTCACAGAAAAACAGAAGCTATAAGTAGAGCACTTGTCATATACCTAAAACATTACTTGCATCCATATTTACCTCAATTTGAGGTTCTAGGAACAGCTTCTACAAGTGTTCCAAGTTTAGTTTCTTCCCAAAGGCACTATGCAAATTAGTGTTTATGTGGTTGACTTGAATTTTGGAGAGGGGGACACTATCAGGGTGCTAGGTAATGACTTAGACCGTTTGGGAGAAGGCTGCTGGCATAAGACAGTTCATCACTACATATATGGTGGCCTGTAGAAAAAAAAAGCGCTTAAGGGCTGGGGTAAAGCTCAGTGATAAGAGTGCATGCATATTCAACATTGCAAAACAAAGCAAAGTAAAGCAAAGCAAAACAAGAGGGCTTACTATGCACTCTTGTATGCTAAATAGGCCTTAGCACTGCACATGCTAGGTATTTTATATGCATTAATCTTGTTTTATCTCACAAATAAAAAAACTGAGTCTTAAAAAGGTTGAGTAGCTTGTTCAAAGTCACATAACCACTTAGTGGAAGTCTAAACTAGGCATCTTGACTGTGCTTGGTTTTTAACTATTATATACCATGTAATTTTTCTCTTCTCCAAAGCACTCCTTCCATCCCAGTATATGTACTTAAGGCAAGTTTGTCTTCCTAAGGAATCTCATGTTTAACTTTAGCATATTATTTATCTTACTAACTTGTAATTATCTAATTTTCAGCATTGATTGTTAGGCTTGAAGTATCACACACAGGACAGCATAGAGTACAGTGATTAAAACACAGAAGGTACTCAATAGAATTGTTGAATGAAAGAATTAATTGCATTTTAACTGTATCTCCCATCAAACTCTAAGTTCACTGAATGCACGGACTGAAATTTTAATTTCTAGAATTGTTGGTCTTAATATAAAGCTTTGCCTCTGTAGATGTCAAATAAATAATGACTGAATAAATATTCTACCATGCCAACCTCAAATGCAATCAGAACACTTTTACAAGCAGTTATCTATTATTTTTACTTAATAATTTATCTGCTGGGATACTGGAATAGAGCATTAAGTAAAACAGATATGATCCATGTAGTATTTATTATCTAGTGAAGAAAGCTAACATAATCACATAATCAAAGAATTACATAAGTGACAAGAAGTAAAGAAACTCTAGCTAGAGATAGTGATCCAGGGAAACCTGCTTTAAATAAGGTAAACAGGGAATATTTCTCTGGAGACATGACATTTAAGCTGAAGTTTTAGAATATAGAGGCCAGTAATGAAAAACAAGGGGTAAAGAATGCTGTAGGCAAGAGAAACAGAATGCAAATGCCCTGAGTTGGGAAAATGAAAGAAAAGAAACTTAGCATGCTTGAGAAATTGAGAAAATACTAATTTAGCCAAGTTTGGCAATGAGGAATGATAGATTCTGAAACTAAGCAGTAGTAGTTTCCTTGCTATAATCAGAAAGCCATTTTGATAGCAAGTTACCCTCATTATCATTTCATATTGTTCTCCAGTGGCCCTGTTCTCTGGGCTAAAATGTACCGAAAGAAATAGTATCACATAGCTGGGCGTGGTGGCGCACGCTTGTAATCCCAGCATTCGAGAGGCTGAGACTGGAGGATCCGGGTTCGTGGCCAGCCTCAGCTACCTAGTGAGGCACTCCACAACTTAGTAAGACCCGGTTTCAAAATAAAGAATAAAAAATAGGGCTGGGGGTAGAGCTCGGAGGTAAAACGCCCCTGAGTTCAATCCCTAGTACTGCAAATAATAATAATAATAATAATAATAATAATAATAATAATAATAATAATAAAAAGAAATAATATCACACGGTTCTTTCCAGGACCTTAGAATACAAAGTTTGTGTTGAGTCAAATTAAACTATGAATAGAATGTGACCAACAAGCAGATGTTGTTACTCTTGAACTCCAAGATAGGTCCAACAATAAAAAGTTTTAACAATCAATTATAATTATGATTATTATATTCTTTCCTTACTCAGTGACAAGTTACTGATTTCCTTTTATACAATTATGTGCCAGGCATCGTCATAAATGCTATGGGAATAAAATCAATTGGCAGTAAGGATAAGAAAGATGTCTTCCTACTATGGTAGAATTCAGAGGTGGAAGATTGTGTTGCTGCTTTCCATTAATCCCAGAATTAGTCCTTTACACAGAAGAAACAGTCTGCCTTGGCAACTTTTGAAGGGTCTGTTAAACATGTGCAGTTCTGCCTCATGAAACATATAGAGCACCTTGGTTCAAAGTGAGACACCTCATTAAATGATGGCCATATGCCAAACCATTTGTTCTGTTTTCCCAGGAGTCAATAACTATGGAGTATACTATTCTTCCTTTGGAAATACTCTTAAGAATGGGACAAATAACCGTCATGGCACAATTTTTTTCTGTTTCTGTTTTTAAACAATAGAGCCTTAGATGTAGTATTAAGAATACATGAGCTAGGCATCGTTGCACAGACTTGTAATTTCAGCACTTGGGAGGCTGGGACAGGAGGATTGCAGGTTCAAGACTAGCCTCAGCAATTTAGCGAGACTCTCAGCAACCTAGTTTTCATAATCTATAAACATTCCATTTCTGACAGTTCTCTTCATGTGCCACCTGTGACTTATCCTTGATTACTACTCAACACCAACTCAGTCCCAACCTACTAAATCCCAATTCCATTTCCACACCCATTCTCTTGCTTAGATCACTGCAACAGCTTTCTACTGTGCTTTTTGCTCTCAACTAGTGCTTCTACTTCATCCTCTACTCCTTTGCTATAATATAAATCATGATACTTCCCTCATTTTACTCCTTCAGTTTCATCTAAGCATAATTTCTGTAGAATCTATCTCAGGATAAATTATTTAATTTATTTACATTGGCATGAAAATTATTTCATGAAATGTCTACTACTATCTTGTAGCTTCATTTCCTGATACTTTTCTACATTTTCCCACATATCAACCACATACAACTTTTGTCCTATATTTTATAACATTAGACTTTTCATATAGTGTTCTCTCTGCATGAAACACCTTTCTTTTTCATGTCCCCTCGTTAGCTCATGGCTAACTAGTAAGGCCAGGAATATTCCAGGAATTTTTCCTTGTCCTGTAGTCTATGAAATGTGCTTCCATAGTGCCTCAAAGGTGAATCTACTGTAGTATTTATTGCATAGCATTGCTAGCCTTCATTATTTCACTATCAGTAATTTGAGGGCAAAAATCAAGCCTTTTATTTTTTATCTTTAAGAATATGAAATCTTAGCTGGACATAGTGGCACACACTTGTAATCCCAGTACTTGGGAGGCTGAGATAGAAGGGTTCAGGTTCGCAGCCAGACTCAGCTACTTAGTGAGGCTCTCAGCAAATTAGTGAGACTCTGTTTCAAAATGAAGAATAAAAAATAGGACAGGGGGTGTAGCTCAGAGGTAGAATGCCCTTGGGTTCATTCCCCAGTACCGCAAAAAAAAAAAAAAAAAAAAAAAAAAAAAAAATAAAAAGAAATCTCGGTGCTTCCTGGTAAATGTCAGTTGAGTGAATACATTCCCAACTTCTATGACAACATTTTAAATAGTTTTCTCTTAATATAGTATGGGTGTATTATATATGAATATTTAAACCTATTGATACTTAACCTTATTTGAATTTACTTATGTTTAATTTATACCATATATCTGTAAAATATGATTTATTTAAAATATAATTTCTTATTTATTTTAAAAGTATTTTTTCATGCCTTATGAGAAATTCAAACTCCATCATTCTCACAACTGGATAAGGAAGTCACCCCATTACTTCATGTTCACCTTGTCTTTAATTTCATTCCTTCTCTAAGTATTTCTGCTTTTAGGATAATTAAGTAATCTTTTTTAAATGATAGATTTGAATAACTCTTGCAAAATGCTTGTCCTTTATGTGCTAATTGGCAGTCTTTCCTCTTCTTCTTTGAGCAATTTTTTCAATTTGATCCTTGTCTTTCATACTCTGCCAGTTAGATTCACAGGAATTTAAGTCTGTGTGTTTACATTATAGTGTTTTAAAACTATCTGAAGTCTCTCTTTGGGTTCCTTCTTAAACATTATTTCAATTTCTTTTCTTCTTGTGGTTGCATTCAATCATATTATTACCCTTATTTAAAGTTTAATAGTAAAATAGATGAATAAAAAACTATTCTCCCAATCATTGGTACTCAATTGGCTGTGCATGTTGAGCAAATAAATTTCCATCCACTATTTACCAAAAGATAGTTCTGAGTAGTGGACTAAAAACAATGTAGGAAATGTCAATTTCCTTTTTGTATGTGTATCTTAAAATTACTTGGTCTAGAAAGGTCTGGAAAGTTTTCGTAGGATGTACTCCAACAATAAAGGAAAGTTCCAGGATGTTATTTATATAATAGGTTTCACAGGTAACCAGTACCTCTTGGAGTAGGAAGTTAAAGAAAGAAGGTCTTTGGAAGGAAACAGAGGGGGACTTCATTGTATAGAAACTGAGTAAGATAATAGAAAACCTGAGAACATGACAAAAGCATACAATGTAAAGAAAATATTGGCTAATAGAAGTGCATAAAAGTAGTAAATAAGAAGATAAATGTGTTTTCAAGTAACAAAGAGCATTTTATGCTAGAAATGTTTTCCTTTGACTGCTGGGGACACAACACTGACAGTATCAAAGTATAGCTAACAATTGGCAGAAGCAGATTATATTTAGCTAAAGGGGAAAAAAACCTTTTTTTTTTTTTTTTTTGTACTGGGGATTGAACTCAGGGGCATTCGACCTTTGAGCTATACTCCCAGCCCTATTTTTTATTCTTTATTTTGAAACCGGGTCTCACTAACTTGCGGAGTGCCTCACTAGGTAGCTGAGGCTGGCCACGTACCCGGATCCTCCGTTCTCGGCCTCCCAAATACTGGGATTAAAAGCGTGTGCCACCACGCCCGGCTGAAAAAATCTTTAAAAAATTCCATGACCACAATGTGTGAGTGGATATCAGAAATTTATATGAAAATTTATAATCATCTTTATTAGCATCTGTCTTGGTGCCCTTTACAGGCTTTAAGAGCTAAAAGGTAGGAGAAAAATAGGAACACACAGATACAAAACAAAAAACAAAAAAAGCTTAAATAATTTTAACTACGTTGAACAAAGAAAGGGTTAATCTAATGAGAAATATTGTGTCAGAAAAAAATTACAGGTAAACAATTTTGTATTCCCCAATGGGATTTGCAACATATGCCCAATGATGTAGCTAATAAACTCTAGGGATTTTCTGCTATTCATGTATTGTAGGAATATGGATAAAGTAGCAAAAACAACAATAAAATTACACAATAACTCTCTCATTAAAAATTTAATATATAAAAAACATCCTAAAATGTGAGTGATTGGATAGCCTGTATTTTCACTTTTAGTTTCCAGTTTATATCAGAAAGCTTTGGGGGTGTCATTTATGAAATTACATTTATCACATTTCTACCAGTTTTTATAATTGAATGAATGAAGGTGGTACATGTAGAAAAATTACATAAAGTGAATAATAAATCAAAATCAAATTATATTCTATTAGAAACTAAGTCATAATTGCTATTTTATTTTATTTTTTGGTACTGGGGATAGAATCCAGGGTCTTGTGCATTCTAGGCAAGCATTCTATCCCCAGCCCTCTTTAAATTTTACTTTCAAGAAAGGGTCTCACTAAGTTGCCCAGGCTGCTATCAAACTTGTGATCCTCCTGCCTCAGCCTCCTGACTACTGAAATTACAGGCATGTGCCATCATGGCCGACTATAATTGCTAATCTTTTAATTCATCATGAAGTAATACAAAAACACATATTTTATAGTCATTTTAGGAAGTGTATATGACACTGTAATAAGCTGTACTATGACAAGAAAAGACTAGTATGGTCACAAGTCAGTGAACCTGTCTTTACCACTATCTTTGTGCTTTAGGCACAAAAACAATAATAAAACTTACAAAGCCACATGAATCTTGATTAGTGTTTTACAGATAAAGCACTGTTATGACTTAAGTTCATAAAGGAGTACAAAGCAGAGAAACTATTAATTTATATTAACTTTGAATTTCTATGCTTCTGAATAAAATACAATTACTTACTTTTTTCTCCGGTTTGACTCCACAAAATATTTACGGGCTCGATTTCGACATATTTTTTGTTGCTGCAGTAATATTTGGCGCTCTTCTTCTAAATTTTTCTCTAGATGGATTTTCATATCTCTAATAATAGCATTACGTTAAGAACAAAAGCTTATGTTTTTCATGGATAAATATAAGAACTATAAATAAATCTAACTATAGCCTTATGCTAATGATATAATGATGTATTTGTGGAACAATTAGTACACATTAGTATAAGAGCAGAAGATATTTTATATTAAAAATTCTGACTTGGTATTAGAATTTAAGATATATCTCACTTTCTCTGGGTGGGGGGAATTACTTTAAGAAATCATGAGCCGGGTGTGGTGGCACATCCTTGTAATCTACCAGTACTTGGGAGGCTGAGATGGAGGATCACAGGTTCCAGGACAGCCTCAGCAAGTAGTGAGACTCTCATCAACCTAGTGAGACCCTGTTTCCAAATAAGAAAGAAAAAAAATCGGGCTGGGGGTGTATCTCAAAGGTAGAATGCCTCTGGTTCAATCCTCAGTGCCACACACACACACACAAAAAAAAAAAAAAAAAAAAAAAAAAAAAAAAAAAAAAAAAAAAAAAAAAAAAAAAAAAAAAAAAAAAAAAAAAAAAAAAAAAAGAAAGAAAGAAAGAAAGAAAGAAATCATGAGCTCAGATAAGGAGATTGTATATTTTCATTCATTACACAGATATTTGAGTACTTACTAGTTAGTTGCCTTCTTAGGCATGCATATAAGAAGAAAGAAAGTTGCATTTTACTAATAGAAAGCAGATGAATTAAATATTTCATAGTATAGATCCTGTATTCTATGAAAGTCATATGCAAACATTAAAAATCAAATAGCAATGTAATTGGAATGTTTGAGGATACAGTTATTTACTTAGTGATTTAATTATAGGTTATAAAAAACAAACAACCCCACTCAGCTATCATGCATAGTTATCTGTTTATCCAAAAGTTTTCTAAAGAAGAAACTGAAATATTTTGGTTATCCTAATCATTCACTTGAAATTTATTATATATAATTAAATTTCTTAAAAATTATATTGATATGGTTAGTTTCACTAATTTATTCATTATTATATATTTTAATCAAATTTGTCACAGTATTTTTGTTTCATGACTTTGAATTTTAAAAATGATCATTGAGCTGGGCTTGGTGGTACACACTTCTAATCCGAGTACTTGGGAGGCTGAGACAGGAGGATCACAGGTTCACTGCCAGCCTCAGCTACTTGGTGAGATCCTGCACAACTTAGTGAGACCTTGTTTCAAAATAAAGAATAAAAAATAGATCTGGGAGTGTAGCTCAGAGGTAGTATGCCCCGGGTTCAATCCCTAGTAACAGAAAAAAAAAAATAAAAATGATCATTGAATAACCACTTGTAGTGTCTCATTATTAGATATAGAAGCATGTGAGATTACACTGAAGTTACAAATTGCAGGGTATCCTTTTTTTTTTTTTCAGAATGAATGGTTGGTTAAATTTTTTTTCCAAAAATTGAGGTTCAAAATTCCCCTTATAAGAGATTCATTTAATCAGGATGCCATAAATTGGTTATTGATGGTAACTCAGAATACAAAATATGCTCAACAATAAATTATGCTATACATGATTTGTTAATTAAAAATGCTTTAATTTCAGGATCCTATACTGGTTCAGCATCGATATAAAAATCTATTACATATTTCAAAATAATCATATTTATTTGAACTTTTTAGTTGTTGAACATTTTCAAACAGGACCGACCTTCCTTCCTTCCTTCCTTCCTTCCTTCCTTCCTTCCTTCCTTCCTTCCTTCCTTCCTTCCTTCCTTCCTTCCTTCTATTGGTTATTGGTCCTAGGGAGTGAGGTAGCACACATCTGTAATCCTAGTACTTGGAAGACTGAGACAGGAGGATCACTGGTTCCAGGCCAGCCTCAGAAATGTAGTGAGACTCTCAGAAAGTTAACAAGACCCTGTTTCAAAATAAAAAATAAAGGCTAGGGGTTTAGCTCAGAAGTAGAATGCTTCTGGATACAATTCCCAGTACACCTCTCCCCCCAAAGGGTACAGTTACTATAACTTCAAACAATAAAAATGTAAAACTCTTATTTTCTTCCAATTTTCCTTTATAATTGTATATATACAATTATATAATTTTTAGTAGATCATGTTTATTCCAGAATATAGAATAATGTGTGACTCAGGGTAGATATAATGAATACAGATTATTCATTTTTAAAAGATGAGAAAGAGATATTAGAGCATAGCTGAAGGAGATCATGTGATGAAAGGGTTTGATTATTAGTTTACCTAATTATAAGGACTGTCAAAAACCTGAACATGCTAAGAGAAACTGAAAGTTAATTATAGGAGAAGTGGAATAATTTATAATCCAGGGCTACTGAAGAAAAGAAAGGGGATAGAAATAAGGGCACAAGTGAATGTATTCACATTCTACAGTAAAAATGATATCCCATCAGTGAGCCTGGGGAAAAAAAGCCAGGTGGGTGGGAGTGTGTAGGTTTGTATTGTTTGTTGGAAGGGATCTATGGCATAGATGTTTTATGAGTGGTAAGACAGTCTACTGAGAATGGTGAGAGGTGGTAGAGATCTGGAATAGACATTAAGGGAGCAAGAGAAAGCCTATTTGTGTTTAGGTAATGCTAATGCCAATCTATACTCTTTTGCCAGTCTAAAGTTTTCTCTGACATTTTTACTGTCCACAAGAAGTAGAAGAAAAGAAGGGCTTTAATAGTTTCTGGGTGGTAGAAGCAGGACAGAAGTGCAAAGAACAAGGATGTTGGTGAAGGAATATGCATAAATATTAAAAATATGGTACAAACTGGGTAAAAAGAAGAAGCAAGGGAAGTGTTAGGATAAAATGGAAGGGTTAAAGATGGGATATTTATGAGGAAAAAAAGAAGCATAGCACGAAGAGGGAACTTTCTCCTTTCTCTTTCTTAAAAAACTTTTTTTTCTATTTCTATTTGAATTCTTGTAAGAGATTAAAATGATAGAGCTTTAGTTAATTTTAAGCACATAAACTTTATAAGCTTTATTATTATTATTATTATTATTATTATTATTATTATTATTATTATTATTTTGCAGTACTGGGGATTGAACCCAGGGGCATTCTACCTCTGAGTTACACCCTCAGTCCTATTTTGTAATTTTTATTTTGAAACAGAGTCTCACTAAGTTGCAGAGAACCTCACTAAGTAGCTGAGGCTGGCCACGAACCCATACCCATATCCTCCGGTCTCAGCCTCCCAAGTACTAGAATTACAAGCATGTGCCACCACACCTGGCAGCTTTATTCTTTTGTTGCCTTTAGAATCAGGATATTTTGACTCCAGTTAGCATCTTCAGTAAAAAGCTGGAAGGCTTCTGAATATTGTGTTCATATTTGGAAACCACACCTAAAATTTTTACTGAGACACTTCCTTATTCTAAGACTATGGTGTTTTAATTTTATTTCCTTTTAGTTGTTCATTTAATAAATTTGAGCACCCTCTCTGTGTCAGAAATACAATGGGAAACATTACAGATACTAAGAACATTCAAAATAATGCTTATATAAAAGGTGCTTCAGTGTTTTTCCAACTAGAAAACATAAAATTCTTTAGTGTTACTGTCTTTATTACATTCCAATTCCCTCTATTCCAATTTGAGTATATATATTATATATATAATAAAAACTTGTATATATGCATACTAGCAAAATATATAAATAAACTAGCAAATACATATAAACACAAACAAAAGTTTCTGGGTTTTATTAAACTCTCTTTGTCATGTATTTAAATGATCACTTCTTACTTGCTTAATTTTAAACTGTATAGTTTTTCTTGGGGCAGGGTTACTGGGGATTGGATCCAGGGACATTCTATTTCAAGATATACCCTCAGACCTTTTTATATTTTAATTTTGAAACAGGATCTAGCTAAGTTGCTGAGGCTAGATTGGAGACTATGCTCTTCCTATTTTAGCCTCTCAAGTACAGGCGTGTACCATTGTGCATGGGTATTAAACTGTATAGTTTTTCAGTATATTGTTAGTAATAGAATTCTTTACAGAAAACAATCATTACAATTCTGGAATAAAGTTTTTTTGGTTATGTTCATTTAGTTTATCACTAAATTCTCTTTATAGTATTTTTGGTGTTTGTATTAATGTTTATATCACATCAATTATATTTCTCACACTGATTTTAAAAAATGAAGTTTGTGACCATTTCATTAATGAAAATGATGGAAATATATATGCTTTATCAATAAGCCATTTACAATACCTCCTATATTTTGATTTAGAAATAAATTAGGATCAATGTAATAGGAGTTCAGTTTCCAAGAAAATTCAGTGTTAAGGGGGAAGAATGAAATTCATACAGAACACAGTCCTATTTATTTCAGAGTATATCTCTGAGGTGACAATTCAGGGGACAGTAAGGGTAAAAGACAAACTGAATGAGATCGATAAAGAATACAAGAGAGGAGCTAGAAATTCCTATCGCAGGCTACCATTTTGAGATCTTGGCCAAAGAAAGAAGAGACAGAAGGCATAGAAGCTTGAGGAAAGTATTATCAGAGAAAGGATATTTTACCATTGTGAAACTCTGTACATACCTGTCTTCCTCAGCAAATTTACATCCCTACAACTTAGAATAAAGTTGGCCGAAGAGCAGACACTCAATACAAATTGTTTCATGACTTGCTGTTAAAGCTGTATCAGAGTATACAATATATCCCAGGAAAAGTTGGAGACAACCAGGGTAAGGAAAAAGGGAAAGAACATGGGGGGCAGGGCAGGGAGGGCAGGGGCCTGGGGTTAATTTAGAAAGAGAAGACACTCCATTCCCTGAGAAGAATGAAGATGATGATTACACAGCACCATCACTACAAAACAAAGTCCTTTGAGAATATAATGTTAAATTCCAATTATCATGACATTCTCTGAAGAAATAAACATGGTTTATATATTTTGAAAACAAAACTCACTCTTTTCATTTTCTATAATGTAACTAAACACAACATCAAAGGTGGGCTCAAGAAATGCTTCGGGAACAAAATCAGAAATAATCCAGATTGTGAAAGTCTAGGTATGTTGCTTCTTGCTTCCTCTGTGCTATCACTCTGACAACAGACTGGGCTGGATGGAAAACAAAACAAATGACCCAACTGTCTAAGGGTTTAGCAGCCCTGGTAAATGGATTAGGGATGTACTAGGTTAACTGTTAAAACAGGCTCTTCGGGGATAACAAAGCATTTTAATTTGCACAATTTCTCCAAATAGCATAATTAATTAGGAAGTGGTTAATATGTAAGTAAATAACACAATGGCATAAATCTAGAAGGCCAAAAAAAAAAAAATCTTCCCCCAGAATACACGGTTGATGTATTTTAAAATCCACAAAAACTTGACAATGAATTTGAAGAACGGGGGTGGGGGTGACGGGGGCAGGGGAAGCGCCCATTAGAATAGGACAAAATGGCATAATATGTGGTCCCAGGGGGTAAAATGACAGTTGCCAAAGTAATAGCGGCGCTAAGATGACTTGCTAGTTTCAATCACCTTGCGTCAGTGGCAATGGGAATCCAATGGGAACAAGAAGACCGGCCCCGCTTCTAACACCGCGACCGCGCAGCCACCGGCTGGGAAGGATACAGGTAAGCGCCAGGTCGCTGACGCCCGCCGCTCTCCCGGGGGCTGGCCCGGGCTCTGCCGAGGGTGTCCGAGGATTCGGCGCCCAGGCCCGCGATCGCGCTCTGGGCTCCGGGCCTGCCCGTCAGCATCCTTCACCTCAGCGTCGCCTCTCGGTTCACCCCAAGCGCCTCCCTCATGGCAGCTCGGGCTTCCTCTGCTTCTCCTCGGCCCCTGCCTACTCTCCTTCCCTCGGGCGTCACGGGCGCCGAAGGGTTGACTGCGGTAGCCCTGGCTCCCGTGCAGCAGCGCTGGTGACAGTGGTGGCGATGGCAGCTGCGACAGCGGTGACTTGGCCGGGCAATAGCAGAGGTAGCGTCAGCGACCCCGCCGCTGCCATCTTGACAACCAACGGACGCCGCGTCCTTCGCTACGGCAACCAGGGAGAAGGGCGGGGCGGGGAGGGGCGGTGTGCCGAGGCAGCCAATAGGAGGCGGCGGTGGGCGCGCAAAGGAGCCAATAGGAGACGCCAGCGGCCCCGCCAGCGGGGAGCTTCCTCGAACTCCCTGGATGCCCACGTGGTGCCAAGGAGGACCGCCGACTTGTGTTTTAAAGCCCGATTCCGTTCCACCTCCTCTTTTTTTTTTTCTTATAACTTATTTATTTATTTTTTGAGGTACTGGGGATTGAACTCAGGGGCATTCTACCTCCGAGCTACATCCCCAGCGCTATTTTTTATTCTTTATTTTGAAACAGGGTCTCAGTAAGTTGCGGAGTGCCTCACTAAGTAGCTAAGGCTGGCCGCGAACCCGGATCCTCCAGTCTCAGCCTCCCAAATGCTGGGATCAAGCGTGCGCCACCACGCTCCGGTTCCACCTCCTCTTTTATGAGGGCGTTTTCATGTTGGGGTGAGGGGGTACGGGGTATTGAGATTCACGAAAGACAGTAAGATGGAAAATCCCCAGACACAGGCATGCCACCCGCAGAGATTCTGAGATGATTATTTCGGGGGTAATTTGGAGATGGGTTTGTTGTTTAAGTATGGGATCCTGTTGTAGGGTTTTGAATTGTGAAACTTTCTCCGGCATCAATATCTTCAAACATCATTTCTTTAAGAAAGTGTTGTGAAGTGGAAATTTTCCTTCCCTGGTTTCTCTCACCCGCTCCTTGAGGCTTCTGCCATACTCTCTCCGATGCCCTACTTAAAACGTCTACATTTCAAAGGCTACTAATGGTCCTTGTCTTGCTGCCAGATTCTGGAAATGGACCATCACAGTGAAAGCAGCCAGAAAAGTCCAGATTTCATTAGTAATCTCCTGGGAAGATATGCCAAAAGAGATCATCGTATTGAAATTGTTTCAGGAGGTTTGGAAAATTTAAATAGAGTTCCGAGCCACTAGTTTAATTGCTTTGCAAGTGAAAATTTGGAAAATGCCTGAAACTTTTTGCTGGGGCCCAATATAAAAGCACTTATAAAAACTGGCTGTATTTTAACCAGTTCTTTTTCTTTTCTTTTTTCCTTTTTTTGGTGGAAAAACTCTCAGCTTGAAAGCAGAATGTACAGACCAAATAACGATCACTCACTTACCATTCAAATGTCTCTCCCTTTACGAATCAATTTGTTCATTTTTAGAGTTCAAATAATAAACTTTTCCAGCTGAAAATATTTAAAACAGTTTTTGCAAACTTGGATATAATGACTCAAGTTGGAATATGTTCTAGCGACTGAGATTTTAAAGTACCATAATACATTCACTTCTGATTTTGAATGCAAAATGCCTAAGTCCCATTCAGGATCTTGTCAAAAGGACAAAATACATAATCCTAACAAAGAAAGGCTAAATGTGTAACCTTGGACAATTAGATATCTTGGCAAGTTTTTAATGGCCCTAGCTATAGGCATTGGCCTTAATTTTATTCCCACTGCTCTCATTACAACTCTCTTTCTCTAAGGCATGATTGGAGAACAAGCAAAGTAGGGCAGTGCAAAGTACAAATAAAAGTGAGAAGATAGTGTTTGCTGTTTGGAGCATTTAGTTTTCCTCAAAGTGAGTTTTTGGTAAATTATTAGTTTGGTAACTAATAGTTCCCAGCCATGTTACTGCTTTGTTGCATGCTATATTAATTACCATTAAGAAGCATGATTTTGTTTCTCAGCTACCTACAAATGCTCATATAATCATTCTTCATTCAAGTGTTGCTTTGAAATAATAACTATGAAGAAAATTAAATTTAGAGTTGCCAGCTTTTTTAATCACATTTTTTATTTTTAAAATTTCTTTTATCTTTAAGATATTAAGCAGGCTTTATGCATTCTATTTAAGTTGTATAGCCCTAGAATCTTAAAAAAGGCTTTAGTTTAGCTATTTGAATACTAGAAAGATAATTGAGGATTTAAAAAATTGTATCTGTTGACAGGAAAGGTAAATATGATTTAAGCAATAAAGAATACACTAAAATATCAACATTTTGTCAGAAGAAACATCTGAATTAAATATAATGCTTTATGCTTTGTGTGTGGTGCTGAGTATCAAATCTAGGTTCTTTTGTGTGTGTGTGTGTGGGGGGGCACTGGGGATTGAACCCAGCCAGGAGCATTCTATCTCTGAAATACACCCTCGGCCCTTTTTACTTTCATATATATTATTTCATTTCATTTTATATATATTTTTTTAAACTGGGTCTTGCTAGATTGATGATGAGAGTCTTGCAGTTACTGAGGCTGGCTTCAAACTTCTTGTCTTGGTCTCCCACGTACTGAGATTACAGGTATGTGTCACTATGCCTGGCTAAATCTAGGTTCTTGAGCATGCTAGTCAAGCATTGTACCACTGAGCTATTTTCCCAGCCCTATAATGCGTTCACCCTTCAAGACCATAAAACAATTCCTTCTTAAAGCAAAAAAAACAAAAACAAAAACAAAAAAAAAACCCCAAAACATTCTTCTATTAAGGGAATATATATTGAACATCTATTTACCAAGCATGCCAAGCACTTTTTAGGTACTGGGGACATTGTGGTGAGTAAAACTTCAAAGTCTTATGCTCTGAAGCTTGTATTTTATTTTTTTCCTCAATAGAATATATTAGGTAGTGAAAATCTCTATAAAGAAAAAAAAATGGAGTAGCATGGGGGATAGAGACTGATGTCAGTTCTATTTTAGATGGAGTGCTCAGAAAGGGTCCCTGAGGATGGGAAATTAGGTCAGAGGTTTGAATGAAGAAAAAAGGTTGCCACTCCAATATGTAGATGAAGAGTATTACAGGCACAGGAGCTAAAATACAAAAGGCTCTGAGGGCAGAGTCATTTTGGTTTGTTTAGCAGTAAGAAGACCACTATGGCTGGAGAAGGATGAGGTATGAGAAGTATTTTGAGCAGACTTTGATCCTGGGAAACAACTAAAATATGGTCTCAGTCATTTCAAGAATGTTTATTCCAGTTCTTTATTGGTTAATATTCCAGAGGAAGGAAGGAAGGAAGGAAGGAAGGAAGGAAGGAAGGAAGGAAGGAAGGAAGGGAGGGAGGGAGGGAAGAAGGAAGGAAGGAAGGAAGAAAGGAAGGGAGAGATAGATTAGTACAACCTGGGAAGCAGATTGGGCAGTCCCTGTACCACAGAGCTCAGCTGGTTGGGTCTGGATTTCAGGTCTGGGTCGGTTGTGAGTCTTGTCCCGGTTGTCAAGCCTGACTTTAACCAGTGTTCAACCAGAACTGAAGGGGAGGACTTGCCCAACAGTTACCAGCTTAGCTAACTGGGTTAGAATTCAGGCTCATTATTGTCAAAATGGCCAGGTGGCAGGGTTCCTTAGCAGGAGAAGCTGTTAAGTTTTCAGTCTCAGGTGCTGTGAGTTATAGTCCTTAGGTTGTGAGGGACTCCATTTGGTTGACAAGACACTCTAGCTGGGTGGCAGGCATTGTGTCTGTGCATTGCCTATCAGGCCTGGGCTTTGCACCTTGTGCCTGGTGCCTGTGTGTTGCCTCGTGGATGTGTTGTGCCATGCCTGTATATGCTTCGAGAGTTACACTTGTGCACTGCACATGGTATGTGAGCCACACCCAGGCATGCTTTGGGAGTTAAGTCCCTCTTTGGCTTTAATGGAGTCACCACACCCTCTTAAAACATGTGTTCCATACAAGAAGAATGCCCAGAAGTGAGAATGGAGAGCTATATAGCCCAGATTTAGCGGGAACTTATGTGCAAGGACTTAATATAAAATCTAATTTCCAATGGAGGGAAAGTCATTGGAATGTTTTGAGTTAAAACGATTGAATTTAACCCTTAAGAAGCATCACTCTAGCTGTTATGGGACAACTAGACTATAGGGGATTAGATTAGAAATACTGAGGATAGCTAGAAGATTATCCTAGTAGATAGGGTAAAAGGTGACAAGAGACAAGGACTATAAAGGTATTGATAAAAATGGCAAGAATTTTTAAAAATTTGAACCTGGAGCCAGTAAGGAGTGTTGATAGATGGTTGAAAAAAAAGTTAAATGTGACTCTCAGATTTGGGACTAGAACAAGGGGAGAAAAGGAGTTTTATCATTCACTATGGTGGGAAGGAACAGATAGGAGGTAGAGAAGGAATAAGAGTTATGCTTCAAATGTATTAAACTCAAGCTTGCTATTAGACATCCAACTTCATTAACATGGTCTCATAAATGTCCTACTTATAAGAGATTTCTTGCAAAAGAAACTAATAACCACTTTGCAGTTGCAAAGCATGTTCATATAACACGTAATTTGAACACTGTGCTACTAGAAAAACTTTAGACAAATTAGGTTTAATAGGGTTAATTTGAGCAAAGAAGAATTCACGAATCGGGCAGCATTCAGAACTAGAAGCAGCTCAGGGAGCTCCACTCAGCAGTGTGAACAGCAAGCTTTTATAGGTTCAACACAGAAGTCAAGTAGAGAAATCATCTAAGTGACTTCCAATAGGCATTTGTCTTATTTGGGCATGGTATAATCAGTTGACCGCTTGTGATTGGCTGAGACCCAGCTATCTGTTACAAAAATACACTCCTAAATTAGGGTATGGTTTTTTCACAGAGGACCTCAAAGTATGAGGCAGCTTCACCAATGGCCTCCTGCTTATTTAACATTTGTTACAAACTCACAAGTCATGTGGCAGCCTGTGGTGGACAAATTTTTTGTGCTGTCACCTTCATCTTGGCTGAAGCTATTTTTTCCATCTTCTGCAAAAAGTCTTTTCTTGCTCAAATAAGAATTTCCTAAAGTTATCTCTGGGCAACTGTGAAAGAACAAAGAATTTAAACGCCTGGCCGATTTAAATTGCTATAGTTCTGTAGTTTTCATTTCAATTTCATAAGACTTCAACCAGAAATTTAAAATTAAAGATATATGCTCATCTACTCTTAATTTGGATTGCAAAGGTTGCCAACAGTGTTGGAACTACATAGAGATCAAGTGAAATAATAATAATAATATAATAATAATAATGACACCACCAATATTAGATTGTTTGTTGCTTCCCACACACTATGCTAAGTGCTTACACTCATTAAAACATCGAACCCACAGGACAATTCCCCATTCTACAAAGGAGGTAGTTGAGCAATTGAAATATTAGGGGATTTTTCTGGAGTAAGGAAGGAAGGCTCCAGAGTAAGAGACGCAAGCCAGGTGATACATTCTCCCAACCACATTACACGGCTTCATTTTCAGTAAATAAGAGATAAGAGTGTTTGGGTTTAAATAGTAGGTGGTGAGGAAGTAGAGTCAGAAAAGAGACAGTTAGTTTAAGATATTTCTCCATTAAGTAAATATTTGGCATGCTGATATGCCTCAGTCACTGTGCTGCTACCATAATAACTATGGCATGGCTCCTGCCTTCTATGTCTCAGGCAAGGAAAGGAAATGGAGAAAATAAAACCCTGAGTCAGAAGCAAGACTCAAAGAAGTTTTACATTGCCTCTTGATTTTAGGATGAAGTTGTAGGCATGCTTCTAGAATGAAGAAGCCATTGCAAAGGAAAATGTGAAGACTCATCAGACATTGATCTATCAACTTTCAGAGAATAGTCATTTTCAATAACAGTATTTCTGTTATGTTCAGAGCTTTTGAATTTTTAACAACATGATTGTAAAATGTGCAAATCAAAGTCCTAGAAATTTGGTGCTATATGGTTAATATGGCCATTAGTGATAGCTAAATTAAGTTAAAAGCATATCTTGAGTCTGAGTTATCTGCTCTGGATGATCTCAGTGAACAAATTTCTATTTAGGTCTTGGAAGTCATTTCAATGTCATATTTTTCTCACAGTATCAGCAATTTCCACTTCCTTACTATTTTTGTACAAATTATTGAGCTATAGCTTTCCAAAGGCATTTTTCAAAGGCAAGAAATCTGACTTGTAAAAACTAGGTGAATTTATAAACTCGTGTTCTAGGTGAATTTATAAACTTCACAAGTCATGCTCTCTGTCTCCGCATGTATTTTTTTCCTCTACAACAAAAGCATAGATTTGTGATGCAGACATGAAGCAATAAAAGGCTGTGTATAACTTAAAATGACAGGATCTCTACAGCCTACCTTGTTTTTCATATGAAGGGTGTTGTTTCAAATGAAGGCTTGGAAACCGGTAAGTGTTGGCTTCTGTTTTTGTTGTACAACTTCCAGAAAATTTTAACTGAAGACTCTATGTACTGTAGTTCTTTCCACAGAGAGCAGACAGATATTTGAAGAAGTGTTTTTATTTATCTAAGAAAATTATGATGTATCCATCCCAAGCCTTACTCTTGTTCTTAAATGTATGTATTTTTATTTGTGGAGGAGCTGTACAAGGTCATTGTGTACACCATTCTACGGTAAGAAATTTAGCAACATTATTTTAACTGGAAAGCATGATTAGCTTTCAGTGTATATTCTAGAAGTTTGAAAAGATTAATATACTACCAAATGTAATTTATGAATAAATTTAAATGTTTATTTTGAAATATTAAGTCTACTTAAATGTTACTATTTTAAACTTAAGAAATTATAAATTTAAGGTTGACTCAACAAATTTCTCAAAAAACGTTTTAAAAGAAATTTCAGGATGAGGTTAAAAACTACTTCAGAACTTTCCAGTTAATTTTTGTAATGAAATATCTGATGGCAAATAAAGTCACTTTGCTTTCTTAGAAAAGATATTCTATAAACTTTTGTGTTTTAAATATAGTCCTAGGAGTGGTTACCTAGGAAATTATAAGGTTTCCTTCAAAACAATATCAGAGTGATAGCTAGTATGGTTTATGCAATATTATGAGTAGGTAGTGATTTGAATCCCCACATATTTAAATGTTAGTTTATGATTTTTTTTAATGTCATAAAATGTATTTACTATTGTATCAAAACCAAATTCCAAAGATCCAAGAACAAGTTATAAGAAAGCTACAGATGTAGTAATGATTTGATTCTCTTAAATACTTGTTAGACATTTAGGAACTTTCCTATTTGAAAACATCTAGTATGTCAATGATTATAGAGATAAAGAGAAAGAGCAGGAAGTTTAAAATATATTTGTGTAGTAAAATGCAAGTGTCTTTTGGGGACAAATATTTTTTATAACATGGTTAACTTTGTAATTTCAATTTCCAAGTAAAGTCAGACAAGCTGATTGTTATTATCTTCATTTAACAGGAGAATTATTAAATTCATGTAACTTCTATCAAAGAATGTTTTATTATTGAAGGAAACAACAATGTACCAACAAATATAGATAGCTTTGGAATACCAGCTGTTCAAATCTTTAAATACTTTATAAACAAAAGCAACAAGCTTACTACACATTTTTCCTATGGTTTCTAATAGTTGGTGGCAAAAAGTCTATTTGGCTAGAAATATAGACATCTTGGGGAAATTTTTTAGTCCCTTTATAAGGAAGTTCAATTTGCAGGATTCTTAGAAGAGGATGACTCAGCCCTATATTATGCATGTGAATTTACAAAAGTTGAAGGTCAAGACCATAGAGTCACAGTAATGAAAATAAGCCCTAAATAAATCCTTTTAGAATTTGAGAAGAAAAGAGAATAGTGGAAATATTGAATTAACATATAGCTATTATCCTTATGCAAAATATACTCATAAGGTTCATTAGTAGAAGTTTGAACTAATCAGTTCATTATATATTTTTTTTCTAACAATCATCCTCGGAGTATGTCCTGAATGCCTATCTTTATAATAGTCTTATTTATTAGGTCGTACAACATATTTCAAATATTTTTCTTATTTCTATTTTTAATGTAAAGGATTATCCAGTAGTTAACATTGTAGAAGATGTATCCAGTGCAAAAGAAGAAAGTCAAAGTAATGATACTGTTTATAAGGAAGACTGTGAAGAATCATGTGATACTAAAACTAAAATTACAAGAGAAGAAAAACATTTCATGTGTAGTAAGTATTAAAAATAACCATAATCAAGACGGGTGTGGTGGTGCATGCTTATAATCCCTGTACTTGGGAGGCTGAGAGTAGAGGATCTGCGTTCCTGGCCAGCCTCAGCTACTTAGTGAGGCTCTCCCAAACTTGAGACCCTGTTTCAAAATAAAGAATAAAAAATAGGACTGGGGGTGTAGCGCGGAGGTAGAATGCCCCTGGGTTCAATCCCCCACACAGAAAAAAAAATCATAAAGTCATAAAGGTATACATCTTGTTATTTCTAGGGTAGACATGGAAAAAAATAAACCTTAGCTTTTGCCTGGGTCATTTTATGTACCTTCTGATCACCCTATTTCACACATAGTAAGTGCTTAATAAATCTATGATAAATGAACAGATCCCTCTTGTACAGATCCCTCTTGTATATAATTCTATGCCAACAACTGATCACAGACGGAGGGGACAAAGCAGAGCATTCTGATAGGAGTATTATATTAACTTACTTAGGGCTATTTTCTTCCTTTTATCTGACATCTAGGAAATTTTACCTTAGGGCTTTTTTTTTTGAAGGGGAAGGGGATTCTAAAAAGTAATATATTAGCATCGAATACTACAATAACTAATGCAATAGGTATAATACAAATTCACAATTGACTTGTGTAACAAAACATAATAAATAAAAGCTTTAGTCTTAACTGAAAAGGCTATTTAGTCCAGTAATTGTTTTTTTTTTTTTTAATGATTTGTTGTATGTACATAGGGAGTGGGATGAAGAAGGGAGTCAGAAAGGGTGAAGCTGATAATTGATCCAATTCTCACAGGACTGTCACTCCTAGATCAGGAAGTATGAAAAGCCTAGTTTAAGTAGCTAATTCTCTGTGTGGCACAAGTGTCTCAGGATACTCAAACCAATGAGTGCAGTCGTAACCCCATTAAGAAAGATGTCTAAATCCAGGAAAAATCTAAGAGAAAGTGAGAGACTGAAAACAAAAGAGAGATGAAGCTGGGTGAGATAGAATTAAAGACATCAAGGTGGTTGTGGTGGTGCAAGGCCTATAATCCTAGTACTTGGGAGGCTGAGACAGAAGGATTGCAGGTTGAAAATCAGCTTCAATTTAGCAAGACTCTCAGCAACCTAATGAGACCCCATTTCAAAACAAACATTTTTTTAACAAAAATGGCTAGGGGTGTGACTCCAAAGTAAAATGCCTTTGGGTCCAATCCCCAGTAAAACACACAAACACACACACACACACACACACACACACACACACACACGAAACTAATTAACTAAAACTGACTAAAATTTATCATGTGAGGCTGAGACCGGAGGATCCGGGTTCAAGGCCAGCCTCAGCTACCTAGTGAGGCCCTCCACAACTTAGTGAGACCCGGTTTTGAAATAAAGAATAAAAAATAGGGCTAGGGGTGTAGCTCAGAGGTAGAACGCCCCTGAGTTCAATCCCTAGAACCGCAAAAAAAAAAACAAACAAACAAACAAACAAAAAATATCATGTGTATATGTGCTAACAATTTAGTTAGATAAAATGTAATAGAAAAATTAAAACAAAGATTTATTTTTAAAATTAACTTGCTTGTTATGCAAGTGAATTAAGTTTTGCTTTTTACTTTCTCGTATAGTAAGAACTGATTAATTCTATATCTCCTGCCTCTATACTTTTCATCGATATTCAGAATGTTGTTTCTTAGAACAGATTATTTTGGATAACCTATATTATTAAGAAGCATAGTTTCATTAAAAAATGTTGAAACTGTTTTCTTGGTTAATTCTGAGCTAAACACAATATACTAAAATGTACAATTCTGAGAATTCAGAAATATGAGATATTATTGATGATATAGTTATTCAAGATCATATGAAATTCATTATTTTTCACTCTACTGCTTTCTGTACTGATATAATATTTAGCAGACATTTTTATTGTGGTTAAGGAAATCTCCAAAATTCTGTTGTTTCCTACACACGAAGTACCAAAAAACTACTAAGAAATATGATGGATGAGCAACAAGCGTCCTTGGATTATTTATCTAATCAGGTATGGATTTTGTAGTATTTTGTTGTTGCTGCATGTGTAGATTGACTTGTAGTTAGCTGGAGGTAGAATTCTTTCGTTTTTTTAAGCATTCATGTTCAGACATCGATTTAGTGCTGACTATATGAGAGGCACCCTAGTGAGCCGCAGGCGAACAGAAAGCAATAAAAACAGTGGAGCTTTGTTCAAGGGGTGTACAGTCTATTGGAGCAGAAAAATGTGTTGATAAAACACAGATGCTGTTAGGACAGCCCCAAGGAAGAATCTAAGATGCAAGAAAGCTTCCCAGAGGAGAGAGCCCATGAGCTGAGTTGTGAGAGAGAAATATGTTTTGAAAGTTACAAAGGTTGGATAAAGAAGAGAGGGCATTCTATTTGGTGGAACTTCTTGGAGCTGGTGTAGGGGCGGAGTGGCTGGTGAGGTTGCGAGTACATGAGGAGAACTGAGAAAGGAATAACCAGGAACTAAATTCATATCGACCCCACTGGGACACTGAAGTACTTGAACAAGGAAATGACACAATCTAATTGACAGCTGGTATGGAGGGTGACTTGAAGAAGAGCAAAGGAGGGTGATAAGAAACTAGTGCCACATACCTGTCATCCCAGTGCTGGGGAGGCTGAGGCAGGAGGATCTCAGATAAGAGGCTGGCCTCAGTAATGTAGTGAGACTCTCAAAGGTTTAGTAAGATCCTGTTTCAAAGTAAAAAAATAAAATAGGCCTGGGAGTGTAGCTCAGATGTAGCATGTCCTTGGGTTCAATCCCCAGTATTACACACACACACACACACACACACACACACACACACACACACACACAGAATGAAAAAAAAGGAGGAAAGAAGAAAGAAAAGAAGAGATAAAGAGAGACAGTGAAAGGTAGATGAAAGAAAGAAGGGAGGGAGGGAGGAAGGAAGGAAGGAAGGAAGGAACGAACTAGCACAATGGTTCAGGCCTGGTGCAAAGAACAGAGCTGCAAGAGCAGCCAAGTGCAGAAACAGGGACAATCAAAATTGAGGTCACAGAAGTTTGCAAATTACTTTTCAAAGCCCTTACTATCTGATTTTGAAATAAAAAAATTGCTTCTCTCCTGGAAGGAAAGGAGATGCTTTAAAAAAATTTTTGAGGTCAGGGAGTAGACACTGCTGAATGTGATGACTGTCATTTAGCTATGCCTTTACCTTTTTGTCAAAGCAGTAAGGATTCATTCTAGAAATTTAAACAAACAGATAAACAAACAACCAGTATCACTGTTTATTTCAGAGCTGCATTTGTAGGAGCCTTAGAGGTAGCTTTTATGTAATTCAGCTAACTGAAGTTTGTCCAAATGTAAACTGGCTTACATGTATATGTGTATGTGTGTGTGCTTAGGTTAATGAACTCATGAATCGAGTTCTCCTTTTGACCACAGAAGTTTTTAGAAAACAGCTGGATCCTTTTCCTCACAGACCAGTTCAGTCACATGGTGAGAGCTTTGGTATTTCAGCCTTTTCATATTTGTCTCTTATTGCTTAAAATTTTCCTGGACAGCTTGGTGCATTTAAAATGTTAAAAAAAATACATCTCACTCCTCTCTAATAGACAGGCAGATTAATATCTGCCATTAAGTAAATGCTATAGATAATGTGTACTTTCCTAAATTGGGAAACTTTTCCAATCATCTAAAGACCATGGTTGTATAAAGATATCCTGAATCTGTTGAAAATAGCATCATTTTAGGTAGCTTTATTCTGGGCTTCCACCCCTTGGCATTTTATTAAGAATCACTTTTTAGACAGAAGAATAGAAAGTTTCAGAGTTCTTCACACCTGTAAAAAATGTTTTTGATATGTATAAAATATTTCTAACTGGAGCATAAGATTTGAAAAGAAAAAAAATTTAAGATAAATAAATAGAAGTTGGCATTTTTGTACTAAAATATGGCATAATGATTCCTTTGGGCTTGGGCTTTTAAGAAAAATACTCCATAAACCATAAACATATGAATTCAAAACCGAAAGATTCCAAGTAAATAAATATTGTTGAGGGCCTAGTATGGGATCTTTATTTTTTTTCTTAGAAAAGGAAGAGAATAAACAATGCCTAAGAATCTCCCATGTTCCAGGTACAAAGTCAGGCACTTTTATATGTTATTTTGTTATTTTAAAATTATTTTATTGTTTCATTTGTTTTCTAAAACTGTCTCTGCATAAGTAGTGTAACCTGGTAGTTCAGAGCAGGAACTCTGATGTCAGATTCTCTGGCTTCAACTCTCTGATCTGCTGTTTCTTTGATGTCAGTTTCCTTGTTAGTAACTGAGAGTACCTTTCTCATACACCTTTGAGGAGGAAATGGGAAAATGCATGAAAACCTCTTAAAATACTGCCTGGTGTATAGAAAGAGCAATATGAAGCTTGATATGATCATTGGCATCAAGTGTTGCTCTTAGATGAAACATTTAGGTAGTGCAGAATGTGAATTATTAACAGTGATGGTATAAGTAATTGCAGCATACATTCTTTAATTTTAGTTCTTACATATAGTTTCTTCTTCTAAAACTGTGATCACTTTGTATTTCTGAGAAGTTAAATTCATCATATCATTGACAAAATTATAGTAATAATTTCAGATAGCACTATTAATTTTCTACAGTGAAATAATTGTCTTCAACGTATGACTGAAAGTATTCTTAGTAACAGATTTTACTTTTCTAGGTTTAGATTGCACTGATATAAAAGACACTATTGGCTCTGTCACCAAAACACCAAGTGGTTTATATATAATCTACCCAGAAGGCTCTAGTTACCCATTTGAGGTAAAGTTTTCTCTTATTATTTGGAATAAGGTAAACATCTAATCAGTTTAATTAAGATTAAAAAGTTTAATTGTTTTAATATTTAATTTCCTTGAAATTTTTAAAATAAATGAGTAAAAGTTTCCATTTAAGAATTTTCATTTTCTATAATTTTAGTGTCCCAATCCTGAACCAATAAAAGAGCTAGATAGTCTTTCACTTTTCTATTTAAGTTTCCATGACTATACACTAAAAGTAAATTCATTTGCTGTAAGATCTTATATTATCCTTATGGTGGGCAGAATTATACAATATTAATCCATTCTTTAATTAATTTTAATTGCTATGGAAATTAGAAAATAATGATGAATTTTGCCTTGGAGCTTACTAAACATGTTTGGCTTCCCTCCCTATTTATTATACTTTCTTATATATGGTTATATAAGAAATTAATAATTATTTTTGTGATACTGGGGATTGAACCCAGGGACATTCTATCTCTGAGCTACACTCCCAGCCCTATTTTTTTTTTGTTTTAAAACAGGATCTTACTAAGTTGCTGAGGCAGCTAGTCACAAACTTGTCATCCTCCTGTTTCAGCCTCCCAAGTATTGGGATTACAAGCATGCGCCGCTCTGACTAGCTAAAATTAATAATTTTTAAAAATCTTTCATTATATGCAAGGCAGATTGACAAGATGATACATTCTTAATTGAATAGAATGGATTATTCTTATGTCTATTTTTAGTAGTTATATGCTGGGACATCAAGAAATTTCTACTAGAGATGTGTGTATTGATGGATATATGTGTGTATCTATAAATATATATTTTTTGTGGATACTCTTTGTGGTTAAGAAACTTTATGATACTTATACCTTATTGATAGTCTTTATTGCACAATAAAATAAGTTTTTTTCACAAGTAGACACTACTAGTTTGTCTTCTTAGACTTACTACCATTTTCTCTTTTGTAATCTATTGACAAGATGTCAAAGATTGGAAATTAGGTGGGAAATCATTTTAAAATGATCTAAATTACTTTGTCTACAGACTCAAAACTGGATCTGCATAGCTGTGGCAAGGAAGGCTTCTAATTTTGTGAATAGTGGGATGCATAATTACTCTTCTGTGGGAAAGTGTTGGTTCCCTAGCTTCCTCCACACTGCTTTTCTCTGTCTATGTGTGGGAAGTTTCTGATGGAGAAGATAGCTCTGATTTTTTTCCTTGTCACTTCTACATCTCCCCTGCAGGTGCCTCTTGGGACATTTTACACAGTACCAATAGATGCACCTGCGAGCACCTGCTGAGAGTGCACAGCTCATGGTTTTCTGTCTGAAAATTCCAGGGTGAACATGCCTTCAAGGCTTGTGGGAGAAAGGAGCAATCAAAGGCAGGCATGCAGGCATACAGGCATATGCTGCCAAAAAAAAGCCAGCATTTTAACTTAAAGACAAAGTTAATTTGTAATATATCACTCTGCCACATCAGATCAGTAATATTTATTGAGTTGATAAATGATGGGATAATCTGAAAATGCTACAAAGTTATATCTTTTAAAAAGTGACAGATATAGGGAGTACAGCTGGCTTCATTACAAGTTTGTTTTAGGAGGGAGGAGAGAGGAAACAGGGAAGAGGTTGAGACTGTTGCTTTATGGTTCAGTAACAGATGTCTGTGGTAGCCAGAAGTAGTCTGGAACCTAGATATCCTTAAGGAAATAGGCTATTAAGCGACAATTGGTAAGCGTGCAGGGGCAGATCCAAGTTTTGTAAGGCCTAAAGCTTATTCAATTGTAAATCCTCCACTCTAAGAAGAGGAAGAAAAAATTTTGTATAAAAATGCATATTTATTCAGAAACAAGTGAATATTTAATTTTGAATGCTCATAGCTTCTCCAATAGCATCTAGCAGAGGAAAAGCGGACTAGAAGAGACTTGGAAAGAGATTCCAGTCTTAGCCAATCATGTTGACGTATCTTATTTTTGTAAATTTAGCAAAAACCTATGTGAAGATGTTGCTAACCCTCACCCAAGGTTCTGAAAGAGGTGTGTAGAAGTGAGAGATCCAGAGACTTGAGTTTTATTAGTTTCCTATTTTATCTGCCATTGACATCCAACATGTCTAGAATAGTCTATAGATAGTTCAATTGGAAGTTCATTTACATTTGAAAGAAAAAGTAAAACCATTCAAAAATTACATAGACCTATATAAACAATCATGGAAATTTTAGAATGCATCCTTAAATGAAAAATAAGACACAGGAGAATATTATGGTATGAGCCCATTTATGTAAAAAAAAAAAAAAAGAAAAAGAAATAAGCCAACACTGAAGTAATGTGTTTGTGTGTGAATATGTATATTCATACACATGTATTTTATATATGTATATTACATCAATTACACACATATATTTGATATACATATTACATCAATTACATATATGTATATAATTGTTAACAGTATTACCTCTGGAAAATGTGTGTGGTGGTAGAATCTTATTTGAATTCTGCACAGCAAATAAAATATTCATGCTAAAAAAAGTTTGTTTTATCATAAGTAGTATTATTTCTAGAGATTTAAAATCTGAATATACAAATCGAATACAATTGCACTGAAGACTTTTAACATATGGATGAAGCATGAATTTTGTAATAACACATAATCAAAGTAACGTTGTATTATTTTGATGTTTTGGGGGCCCGTTTTAGGTAATGTGCGACATGGACTACAGAGGAGGTGGATGGACTGTGATACAAAAAAGGATTGATGGAATCATTGATTTCCAAAGGTTGTGGTGTGATTATCTGGATGGATTTGGTGATCTCTTAGGTCAAATTTTATATATTTCTACTCTACCTTTTTTTTATTCCTTTTTGATATTATATCTGTAAACTGTCTGTGTTGGTCAAGTCTTTAGTAAAAAATAGCAAATCCATGTGAGTATCAAATATGACTTAAGTTACCCTTTCTTCATATGTTAAACTGTTCAATTTCTTCAGTTGAGATCTAGAAATCTGTATTTTATATATTTGTTGAGATGTGATTAGAGTAGAAATTCTAAATTGGGTATTTTTAAGTGTCTACTATGCACAGAGTTCTGGCAGGTGTTTGCTAACTGTAGAATGGAAAATGAATGGGCAGGCTGTCATAGATCTTAAAATTCTTGTGGTGTGTGTTATATCTATACGAGCAAATCAAATGCAGAATTGAGGTACATGACTGTCCAAATTTGAGTTATTTGAAGGGAGCAGTGCTTTTTATAAAATATTTATAAGCAGCATTATGCTTAAAACACAAAAACTATAAGCCTCAGGTGAATTGTAAAATTTCCTTGCCACTTTGGCTAGTAAACAGTAAACAGAATGCCAGAATTTCTGAAACATGAAGTATTTTACATTAGTTGGAACATCTGTGGGTGATTTTTGGAAAACTTTATGCTATTTTAATAGTTTCTGTTGTTACGATTTAAAATGCTTAACCTCCCATAATAATGTCACCCAACGATTCAGTGAGTAGTGGTGTTAGTCTAGTGATAACAGTGCTACAGCATGCCAAGGATTTTAGAAGCTCCCTGGTTTATAGCCAGATAACTGCCATGCTGTGCAGTGCAGTTAAATACTTGCACTTTCTCAGCATTATCTCTTATTTCCCATCAAGTGCTTCCTCCTCAATTAAGTAGTCATAGGTTGAAATACAAGCTTTGAATTATCATTTTTCCTTACTTCATGCTTACCTAAGGGGAGAGAATATGAGTTTGGACTAATGAGGTCTTCAAGCAGGTGCTCTTCATGCAAAGTGAGTCTGTCTTGTACTTGATGCATCTGTCACAAAAAGTAAAAAATTGAGTGTTCTTGCTCATATGTGGAAGCTAGGGAGAAATTAGGACATAGGAAGAACTACAGACAAAGGAGGTGAAACATTAGATGAGTAAGACGGGGGCCTAACTGAGAGGGATGGGAGGAAAAGAGGGAAACACCTCAATGGACATGATGTACACACACAGACTTATCAAAGCCAATCACTGTTGAGCAGGAGAAGGAGAGAGGAGGGGGAGGGAATAGGGCAGGAACTAGGGGAGGGCTAAATGAATGCTGTGTGCATGTATACCTCTATCACCCTGAACTTCGTCAAGATGTATAATTACAATGCACCAATAAAAAAATAATAAATTGAGGATTAAGGAAAATGTACTGTTAAGTCTTAAATATGAGTTTGGAGTAAAGGAGAAAGATGGCAGAGACACAAGATGAAGGGTTACAGCTGCATGAGACCAAACAGACCCTCTAGGGACCCATCTTACTGTGCCCACTTTCTTCCTGTGCTTATTCTGGATATTTTTTAGTTCTAACTGGGTGGTAGCTAAAATACCTCCGTAAGCCCTAGAGAGGATGATGTCTTATAGAGTTTTAATGCCCTAATTCTTTGAAGTTTGTTTTGACCATACCCTTGTGTCCTTTGATAATTTTCTGATTCAAGTGGAAGGATATATCCCAGGGGCATCCATATTTAGGCTATTTTATGGTGGATAGGGAAAGTTAGAAAGCTATTGGCTAGAATATGCATGCAGGAAGTACAGTGAGTTAGAGAGTTCTATAATTCATCCTGAATCTACAATTGTCCTGGACATATTGACCCTAATGTTGGGATATTCCAGCATTGCTATATTCTATGTCCAGTTATTGGTAATTGACAAGATGCATTATAACAAATAAATATTTCTTCAGAAAGTGTTTTCTGGAACAAAAGATCATTTTTAGAAAATGTTTCTTAAGGAGCAGCTGATTTGGAGGTTAAGTCTCTGACATTTTTATTGTTACTATTATTTTGTTACCTTCCATAATATTTCAATAAATTTTCTGTTGCCATAAGTTAAGGCAAAACTTGTCTTTTTATCTAGTCTTTAAATTAACTTTTGAATTTAATTTGGGGAAGTAAAATGAAACAAAGTCTGATTTTCTTCAGTCTAGTCAAGAAGTAGGAAGGTCCTTTTTTTTTTCTTCATATTAGATAATCACTGATTATTTGAGCTAGGCCCTCTAATTACTCACATGTCTCATCTTAGAGTTACTGAAACACTAAATAATACAAATTATTAAACAATAAAGGGTTGTTCTACTTTGTATTAAAATAAAAATAAAGTATTTTTTTTTACAGGAGAATTTTGGCTGGGACTAAAAAAGATTTTCTATATAGTAAATCAGAAAAATACCAGTTTTATGCTGTATGTGGCCTTGGAATCTGAAGATGATACATTTGCTTATGCATCGTATGATAATTTTTGGCTAGAAGATGAAACAAGATTTTTTAAAATGCACTTAGGACGGTATTCAGGAAATGCTGGTAAGTTTTTTATTCCTAAAGTTATCCACAAGATTGAAGTATCACTGACTTGATCTTAGGCAAAGAAAAACAAAACAAAACAAACAAAAAAACACAATGACATGTTACTGGTAACAGAATAGATTAGGAATGAGTGCTGGCAGAGTCTGGAGTTTTGAACGATGTATCACCTAGTGATTTTAAAATGCTTAATATTCTTTAAAACATTTTTCCATATGTAATCTCAGGTGATCTTTTGGATGGAGAGCCTGTGGGAATAGGCTGGAAAGGTATGATTTCATTTTCATATTTAGAAAGGCTGACAACTAGAAGCCATGTAATATTAGAGCCTATCTCTATTCTTTCCACATCACCAGTGAAGGAATTTGAAAGGTCAAGAGACTTACTAGAGATTTCCAGTGCATCACACTTGAGCCAGGACAATAATTCAAGTTGACAGAAACAATGAGCATAGTGTTCTTTTTACTTTATCTCGGTGCATCTATTCATTAAAAATAAATTTAATTTGTCAGAACCTCAGAAAAACTGAATGATAAGGTGGGGAGAGGAGGAGGAGGATTGAGGAAGAAACAGTAGGAATGATGTTATATCCATGTATGAAGGTACCACTACCAGTCTCACTAACATGTAGGAGGAGAGGGGCGGGGTGAGTGGAGTGGGACGCAAGGGAAAGCATGAGGTGTGCATGGTTGTTTGCATCACTTTGAATCTCAGTATGACATGTAATTACAATGCACCAATAAAAGTATAAAAAAAGAACTTGAAAAAATATATAAAGGCATTTGAGTTACGAAATGCTAAAGTCAACTCTCCTGTTGTTGTTGATTATGGTACTTATTTATAATGTATATTCAGTGTTAGATAATAAAAAGTGAATATCATATAGTATCAGGGTTTTGATCACAATATAGAGGGAAAAATAAATAACAGTGAAAACACAGACTACTCATAGAATGTTGGAGGTTAAAGAGAGAGTGAGAATGATTCTAATTGATTACACCAGAAAAACTTCATGGAAGAGTAGTTTGCAACAAAGGATTAATGTTAAACCCAGAAAGCACATACTCCTGAGGAATTGGATTTAATAACTTTGGGCCAGATGGATATGTCGGCATACTTTACAGTTGAGAACTATGAACCTGATCTTGGAGGAATGGATAGGCTTTTAGCAAGTGAATATTGCAAACAGGGCAGCTTGAGTCAAGGCATAGAGGGAGGAAAGTTACAGGGCACAGAGGCATCTGAGGGGTCAGTCTTTGGATATTACATGACAATTTGAAATTCAAATCTTAATATATAGAGAAAAATTTGAAGAGCTACAACATATAATTTTTAATGCTTCCTTTCTAAAAGTGTAAAGAATTATCTAAATATGGAATATGCTATATTAGGAAGTTTATGTAGGGATTCTCTAAAAGATGACTATGATCTAGTTAGAGGACAAAATTTATAATGGCAAATTTTGTTGTTGTTGTTGTTACAGTACCCTCAAATTTTGCCATGCTATATTCTACATTTCCCCAACAAAGTTGTTAAATAACTTTCAACTGTTAATCATATACTATAAATAAAATAGTAAAGACAAAAGGTGTCAGTAGAATATAAGGATAGAAATGTAGATGAAACCAAGGGTCTAAGTGTGATCAGGTAGGTGGTAGAGGTAGGCCACAAATTTGGCTTTCAGCTCAGAGGAAAAATAGAAATACAAACTTGAACATTTGGCCAACACAGTTGTTCCATGAAAAGAACTAATATTCCTAATGGTAAAACTTGAGAGAAATGTCTCTGGGACATCAGGGAAAACAGTGTCATGTTCTTTTACTACACTAGCACAGTAAAAATGATATATAAACTTTAATGAACTGTTTCTTGAGAAATAGGCCTATGCATATATTTTTAAAATGAGTTGTTCCAGGTGTGGTGGCACACACCTGTAATCCAAGCACTTGGGAAGCTTAAATAAGAGAATCACAGGTTCAAGGACAATGTCAGCAGTTTATCAAGCTCCTATTTCTAAATAAATAAATAAATAAATAAATAAATAAATAAATAAATAAATAAATAAATAAAATAGGGCTGGGGGTGTAGCTCAGAGATAGAATACTCCTGGGTTTGATCTCCAGTATTACCCCCCCCCCCGCAAAACTGAATTGCTAAATGTAAGTTTTTGAGAAGCCCATATAACATCTGATCCTTCTGACTTTGCCCAGGGAGAGTATTCATGGAATGATCACAAGATTTAGACAATGCTCCATAGCTGTTGTTTCTCTCATGTGAACTTAAAAGGTATTGCACTGTGTAGGTGTTTCTTTTGTTTCCTATCCAGTGCAGAGTCAGATACTTTAATAATCAGAAAGTTCTGGGGTTTAGAATAGACTACACCAAGGAGCCAGGAGTGGTGGCCCATGCTTGTAATTCCAGCACTTGGGAGGCTGAGACAGGAGGATCTGGGTTCACGGCCAGCCACACCTACTTAGTGAGATTCTCTGCAACTTAGTGAGACCCTGTTTCAAAAATAAAGAATAAAAAATAGGACTGGGGGTGTAGCTCAGAAGTAGAATGTCCCTGAGTTCAATACCCAGTATTAAAAAAAAGAAAAAAAAAAAAAAAAAAGAATAGGCTATACCACTAATGAAGTTCTTTAGGCTCTGCAAAAAATTATCTTTTGTTTATTTTTGTTTTTGTGATACTGGGGGTTGAACCCAGGGGCATTCTTCCTCTGAGCTACACTCCCAGCCCTATTTTTTAGTTCTTTATTTTGAACAGGGTCTCACTAAGTTGCAGAGGGCCTCACTAAGTAGCTCACGCTGGCCATGAACCTGCAATCCTCCTAGCTGTGAATCTGGAATCCTCCTTTCTCATCCTCCCAAGTACTGGGATTACAAGCATGCGCCATCATGCCTGGCAAAAGATTTATCTTTAGAGGTGCCAAACATTCAGGAACATAATGAAACAAAGGCAGGCCTTGGTTTCTCTTCATATTTTACATATCAGCTCTTTTAAGTAGTATTTCAAACATATTAGCCAAAGTTTATATATAGGTGGAATGTAGGTATTATGGGTTTACTAATAATCTGTTAATTTTATGGACATTTATAAACAAAACATGATTCATGCTCCCATGACTTAGTTAGCCGGGCTGTCTTGGCCGAGATACTAAATCTTTAAAGAGATATTTTGAATCTCAGGCATGCTATACATACAGGCCCTTTAAAGATGACTAGTCTATCTGGCATGTGAAGAGCTCTGAGAAGAATCATACCTTAGGAGCATAGCTGAGTTCTTGAGGGCCTTAGGTATTCTATGTAAATTCGATAACTCCTAAAGAGAATCAAACAACT
>PVLC010013900.1:0-40459 GCA_004027655.1 Graphiurus murinus
GCTTTCTCCAGTTTAAGCTGAGCCCACTCAGCTCACCCACCGATGTTTCCTGATAGTTTTAGCTAGACCAAAGGAGAGTCATGCAACTGCTTCCATTTTCCAAGGCACATTCACACAGGCCATTATTGGAAGGGGAAAATGAGAAGATATCCTTGGCTTTTGTTCAGGAGATGTTTCAAGTGCATGTGTCTGAATGGCCTTCCCTGAATGTCTGGTCTGTGAGGTCATTTGGCTGAAGGCTTCCCTCTGTCACAGGGTGCATGTAATAAAACTATCAGAGAGCCAGCAGAGCCAGTTCAAACACTCATTGCTCTGTGTTGCCTTAAACAAAGAAACAGGGAGAGCCTGTATTCCTAAAGAATAGAGGATTATTAAGATGTTCTCTGCTTTGGGAAATACTCATTTGGAGATGGAAAGGGGATGATTATCGGATCAGGTACAAATAATTAAAGTCTCGAATGCCAAGAATTTACCTCGCACACCAAGTTCCACCCTTTCCCACGTTAATGTTTGTGACTTCAAAGGGACACTTGGTCAGTGCAGAGAAGAGGGATGCGTTGGCTGTATTGGCAGTCCTGAATTGTGTGTTTAATTTCATCCTACTATACATGAGCTCCTGGGCAAATATGGAAATGGTGGTCTTGATTTGTCTGTTCTTACGTTATCTCCCTATCCATTGATTCAGAAATAATGACTCCATCATTTCTGTGGACACATTCCTTAAATAGGACTCACACTTAGACCACATGTAAATTTGGATAATAATTGCTTGAGTGTTGACAGAGAACTTGGCGAAGTGCCTTGCAGAGCCAGTGGAACTGTGGAAAAGCTGCTTTTATCCTCAGCATGGATCAAATCTAGACATGAGAAGGAACATGCCTTCCAAGAATGTTTTCCTAAAACATTGCTGGGGAGAAATGCAATTGAACGGAAATCTGACATGTGACTGGAATATATTAGGTAACTTACTCAACTTCATAATCAAAAGCACTTGTTATTTGATTGAAGTAAAAGACCAAGAAGGAAGTTGCTTTATTCCACTACATGAATCTTTTAAAGTTACAATCACTGATACCTGCAGACAAATTTTCAATAAAGACCATATGTTCATAGACATTTCAATTGTGATTGAATTTTTGGTTTTAAATATGAGACAGTCTTTCAAGAATGATGAGTAAGGAACAAGAGAGATTAATGGAAAAATGAACACTTAAGAAAGCAAGTTAACTAAGATATTTGATACCGTGTAAAAAATTTGATTCATCGATACTTTGTAGTTTTAGTTCTAGTAGTTTCTTAAAATTATAACCATAATTCCAATGGAAGTGGAATCTACACTCATATAATGGTGGATAAATTGACCATAAGTGAAGTTCATCTCTGTTTCTCAGGGATTAAGGCATATAGGTATCTTATATATCTTGCTTCTGTAACTTTCCATCTAGAAGGTAAAATATATACAAACATAGGTAACTATTGCTTGAGAAATACATGGAACCTTATTTACTTCTGCATATTTTACTAGCCTATATTCATTTTGCGTTTTTATTATGTAGTTTTGGTGCTTTGACATCTTAGATCCTTGCTAATCCCTCAAGGACTGCTCCTCCCAGGGCTGGTCAATTAGGGAGATGGCAAAAAATTAACCTGTTAATATACTTTCCATAAGCAAACCAACCAATCCCACACTCAACAGCCCCAAACTCGTTCTTTACTGAGCTATTACACTCCAGCCCACTATTCTCCTGACCTTAACCATCTCAGGGTAAAGCAGTACTAGATGATTAGAAACAAACCCTACAATCCAGAGCTTTCTGAAATTATTCAGAGTAGCCAATCCTAAATTTACTTACTTTTTCTCACTCATTCCTTCCCATGGAAACTACATAAGGCTCCGACCAGTTTGCCTCTGGTTTTTGACTAATTCTGTTGCTTCTCCATGAGACACCCCCTACACTGCCCTCCGTGGCATGGCATGGCATGCCCCCTCCTCTTGGGATCAACAGTATAACAAACTATTTTTCTCATATCCGCCATCTCTTCATCTGTTGGACTCTCCACACCTATGTTTGTATGTCTTAAAGCATATAGTCTGATGATTGGTGTACCCTATGATATGTAAAAAGTTATCCCTCCCAAAACAAACAAACAAACAACATCTAGGTACAAATAATTAAGTGCTGAATTAAATATAAAAGCATATCATAAAATGCATAGTTGGGTTATTAGAAAGTTAAGAAAAAGCCAAATTGATGAAAAGCACAATTCCAGACAACTATCAAGCTGATGCCAGAAACAGCCATGAAGGCATTCAAGGTATCTAGTGGCCTAGATCTTCGGTTTGTTGGCTTTTCATGGGAGACAGAAAGCGAAGCCTAGAGCCTACACAGGTGGGAAGTCACCCCCATAAAGCAGGGGCTCCACAGAAATGTTCATCTCTGAGGATGAACTAGAACAGATGAAAGTCTACAAAGCAAAATAGTCTTGGTTTGGAGTAGTGGCATTAATAGTTCCTCTTGATGATTCATAATCTTGGCTCTCAAATGAATTTAGGAATAGAATTCAAAATGCCTTTGTGTCTCCTCAAAACCCAAAGCCCAGAATTTTGTTTAAAACTGGTCCAGATAGGAAGATTCTTGAGAGGCCTGGCTGAATCAAATGGAAGTTATTTCTTGAGAAATTCACCTTCATCCTTGATCTCATGAATTTCCCAGAAATTTAAGCATACATACAAAAAACATGAAGAAATAAGCCACCATATGTGAGAGTCAGCAGAGACAATAGTCAGGAGGATCAGACCCAGAAAGGCTAAAATTATTGGAATTACCACATATAGACTATAAAATGAGAATTTCAATGTTTCTCAAAAAATAAAAGGTACAAAATATATGACCCAGGAAACAAAATAAAAAAGAACCAAATATAACTTAGACATTTTAAAGTAATAACAAATTATAAATTCAACTAATAGGTTACAGAACAAATTATACATAGCTGAAGAGAAAACGTATACACTGAGACATCTCAATGTCTTAGTTAATTCAGGCTACAATACAGAATACCATAGGTAGAGTGAATTATAAACAACTCAATTTGTTCCTCTCAATTCTGGGGGCTAGGAAGTCAAAGATTGAAGTACTAGTACTGGAGTCTTATGAGGCCCTTCCTGCTTCATAGATTGCTGATTCTTTGAGTTTTCCCTATGTATCTAATGCTGTGTGATGAGTATGATATGAAGAAAAGGACCCATGTCTTTGAAGGTTTTACATAAACAACTGTCAATTATTGAGAATTAGTTGTGAAAACCACACACAATGCCAGTAATTTATATATTTTTTCTAAGAATCACACTATCATTAAGAAACATACATATCTACCCACACAGAAAAGTAGATTTGAACCCTCTTTTTTTCTTTTAAATGTGTACATTTGGGGGCTATAAATATTCATTTGAACAGTGAGTGCTTTTGCTACATTCCATGACCTTTGGAATTTTATATCTCCATTATCAATTTTTTCAGAAAATTTTCTAATTTCCATTAGTATTTCTTATCTCATCTATGGGTAATGTAGAAGAAGTACCTTTACTTACTTCCAAATATACAGAGATCTTCAAGTCATATATTTATTATTTATTTCTAGCTTAATCCTGCTGTTTTCAGAAAGCATACTGTATATGATTTCAATCCTTTGAAATTTTGAGCCTTGCCTCATAGTCTCAGTGTCTAGCCTGGTTTTAAAAAAAAAAAAATTGTGTGCATTTGAAAAGAAAAGGCTACTGCAGTTGTGGAATGCAGAATTCTGCCTATGCCTATTGGACCCAGTTTGTCAATCTGCATTTCATATCTTTTTTTTTTTTTTTAGTGCATTGTAATCATACATCTTTGTTAGGTACAGCTGGTAAAGGCATATATGCACACATTTAACCCTTCCCCAATTCCCGTCCGACTTCCTCCCCCTCCCTCCTTCTCAAGTTCAGTTTAGTGATTGACTTTGATATGTTTGTGAAAGTACATCATGTGCATTAGGGCGTCCCCCATCACTTTCCATTAAGTCAACCTCTTTGCTCCCCTAGGTTTCTCCTTCTTCATCTGGAGTTCCTCTTATGCCTCATTTTCTCCCTAGCTTCCACATATTAGGGAGAGCATACGATATTTTACTTTTGGTGACTGACTAATCTCACTTAACATAATGTTTTCCAGTTGCATCTATTTCCCTGCAAATAACATGATTTTGTTCTTCTTTATGGCTGAGTGAAATTCCATTGTGTACATATCCCATAGTTTTGTAATCCATTCATCTGTTGATAGACATCTTGGCTGGTTCCATAGTTTGGCAATTGTGGATTGTGCAGCTATAAACATAGATACACATATATTGGTGTGATAGTTTGATTTCCATTCTTTTGGGTAGATACCCAAAAGTGGTATTGCTGGATCATATGGTAGGTTCATTCTCATTTGTCTGAGGATTCTCCATACTGTTTTGCAAAGTGGTTGCACTAATCTGTAATCCTACCAACAATGTATTAGTGTTCCCACTTCTCCACACCCTGGCCAGCATTTGTTGTTGTTTGTGTTTTTGATCCTTGCCTTTTTGATTGGGGTTAGGTGAATCTCAAGGTAGTTTTGATTTGCATCTCTCTGATTGCTAATGATGTGGAATATTTCCTCATACATTTATTGGCCATTTGTATTTCTTCTTTTGTGAAGTATCATATCTTTCTTACTTCATGTAAAATAGTTCCTTACTTTACTGACATCTTTACTTCATGTTCTATCAATTGCTGAGAGAAGTATGTTAACAAATCCAAATATAGTTGTAAATGTGTTTCTTCTTTCAGTTTTCCCAATTTTATAAATTAAGAAACTATATTATTAGATTCTTATCAATTTAGAATAATATATTTCTTATTTATTAAAATTATATATTTTATTGTTTATTGTCATTATGAAATACTTCTCTCAATCTCCGGGAATGTTTTATGCCTTAAAATCAACTTTTCCTGGAACAATTATACTGCTATCGTTTAATACCCCCACCAAAACTCATGTTGAAGTTGAATCCCCATGGTGAGGTATTACGGGCTGACATCTTTAAGAGGTGATTAGGTTATGAGAGCTGGCCCTTGGACTAATCCACTCATGGATTAATGGATTATTAAGAAAGTGGCTTGTTATAAAAGTCTGCTCTCTGGCTAGCTTTCTCTGTCTACCCATGTGGTACCCCATAGTGCCTTGGCACTCTGCAGAGAGCCCCACAAGCAAGAAGGCCCTCACAAGATTTGGTCCTTTGACCTGGACTTCTCAGCCTCCACAAATGCAGAAAATACATTTATTTTCTTAATAAATAAACTGGGAATTAATAAATAACCAGTTTGTAGTGCTCAGTTATAGCAATGAAAACTGGACTAACATATATCTATGCCATCTTTCACGTCTGGTTAGTGCCTGTGGTATAATTCATTCTGTTTTTAAAAATTTGAAAACATCTCCTTATTATATTTAAGGTATTCCTATTTTAAGCAGTATATAATTAGGTTTCTAAATTCAGCCTGAAAATCTTTACTTTTTATTTGGACTATTGAGTTCACATATATTAAATGAAATTACAGGTATACTTGGCTTTATATCTACCATCTATTTTCTATTTATTCTAAAAATTCTTTGTTAATCATATTCTCCTTTCTTGCCATCTTTTTGATTAATCAAAATTTTTACTATTCTACTTTCTATTAATTTCTTAGTGATATATACTTTATTTTTCTTTTAATGCTTTACCTAGAAATCAAAATATGTGTGCTTGGCTTGTGAGAGAATGCCTTAGATTAATGCGCTTCTCATATCCTGAGCAGTGTTAAGGATGTTACAGTGCATTAATTTCATGTATTATTTGCCCCCACATCTTGCGTACAGTTATATATTTTGGCTCTAATACTTGAAATTCTTATTTTTATTGCCATTATAACTATTATCATTATTATTTTAAACAGTTCAAAATAATTTAGATTCACCCACATATTTGCCTGTTCTGTGTTTTTCAGAATGATCTATTCATTAGTTGTTCTTCAACAGAACCAATAAGTGGGGTGGGGAGAGAGAGTACTAAAGGTTTGCTTAGTCCTCTGAAGTGTATAAAACCCAGAGAAGAATTATAGTTCAAACTCAAAGGCAGTCTGTGGCAGAATTCCTTCTTGTTCAGGAGAAGTCAGTATTTGTTTTAATAAAGGCCTTCAATTTAGTGGATGAGTACTACCACATTATGGAAGATCATCTTTTTTACTTAAAGTCCACCTATTTAAAAGTTCATCTCAGTTGGGGTTGGTTGCACATGCCTATAATCCCAGTACTTAGGAGGATGAGACAGGAGGATTAGAGATTTGAGGCCAGCCTCAGCAACTTAGTGAGACCCTGTTTCAAAATAAACAACAAAATAGGACTGGGGTTGTATCTCAGAGGTAGAATACCCCTGGGTTCAAACCCCAGTACCACACAGAAGAAAGAGAAAGAAAGAAAGAGAGAGAGAAAGAAAGAAGACAAGAAAGAAAGAAGAAAAAGTAGAAAGAAAGATTAATCTCATCTAGAAAATACTTTCATAGAAATACCCAGAATGAATTTGACCAAATACCTGGGCACTGTGGCCCAGTCAAGTTTACAGTCTACTTACCAACAAATTCTTTCAGCTTGTATCTCATCATATTGTTGCCATCTTCCCCCACTGGCTTCCTTTTTCTCTTTTATTTTTTCAGTTCCAATTTCACAGATAGCAAATCTTTTCATTGTGCCCTATATTTTCTTTTCGTCACCCATCTGGATCATTTTTACTGATCTCTTTTCCATTTTGTTAATCCTTCCTCTACTCTGCCCAATCTGCTTAAACCTACCTATTTTTTTTCAATTTTTAAACCCACTTATTGAATTATTGCATTCATTTTTATTTTTTAGTTTGAGAACATCATTTGATTCATTTTATAGGCTACTGTAATCTAATTACATTCTTCATTTTTTTTGTTTACTTTGGCACATACTTATACTAAAAGTTATTTCTGGTTTATCTGACATTCTAATTTAATCAGGTATACTTTACTTTGTTTTACCTGGAATTTACCCTGTGCATAATATATTTAGGACAAGTGAATGCTTTGAGAACATATTGGGCATGCAATGTTTTCTCTGCCATTTTTCTCTGGGATCTTGACTGCTCAACTTCTTCAGCCTTGTATCCCTCCTGAACTTCAATTCTTATCTCAGTATTCCAGAGAGCCTGCCACAAGCTTTTGATGCCAATGTATGTTTTTTTTTTTTTTTTTTTTTTTTTTTTTTTTTTTTTTTTTTTTTTTTTTTTTTTTTTTTTTTTTTGGTTTTTTTTTTATTCTATGCCCTGTGCCAGTCATCAAGTACCTCAAGGAGGAAAAGCAGTGCAAATCCCTCTTATGCGTTTTCTCTTTCTCCAGGATCTTCACCCTCAAGTCCTGGCTGACTTGTTCATTCTCCTTTGCTTGCAAAATTATGTTTGTTTATTCATTTGGCATTTTGTGCAGTCTTTAGAGTTATCCTTCCACAAGGCGTTTAGTCTGATAGAAGGTATGCTGCCTTAACCAAAAGCAAAGTAGAGCAGCTAGTGCTTAACAAATAAGCTTTTTAGTCTTCAAAACAATGAACCTGCTCTTGGTAACTTTGAGGTCTTTTCAATTTTCATGGTTCAGACACCCGAAATGCTAAAATTTGTCCGCAGAAAAGGATTGCCAGAAATGTATAGCCATGAGAGGTCTCATCAGGCAACATTACAGGGGAACCAGCACTCAGGCATGGTTTTCCAGACACTATCTGCATGACACAGTAATGGTGTTTTGGTTCTGGATGAGGATGGAGATTTCCTTCCAAATTCTCTTTGAAGCATCAAAGAGTATTCCTTTGCTGCCTAAAGCAGTTTTATGACCACATGAAACAACCAAGAGATATGTGCATGAAAGAGTCTATCTCAAAAGCTCTATGCAAAGTTCCCTTGCTGCTGGAGAGTGTCTCAGACACGAAGTCCCTAGGCCCTCACTCTTCTTCCTCCTCACCTTGGTCATCTCATCAAGGTGTCTTTGCTCTGTCAGTTATTGAAATTAGTTAAGCACCTTTCTGTACCTTAATATGTATAAAACCATGAATGTTACTTTACCTCTTTAAGTCTTGACTTCCTCATCAACAAAGTAGGGATAATGGTATCTCTCTCCTTGGATTGCTATAAAAATTAAATGAGATCATCTCCGTAAGGCACTTAGCAGAGTCCTCACAATGTAATATGTTCTATATTTGGCAGTTATTAGTTATTGTCATTGCCTTCACAACTGGAGAAGATAAAGAGTTTGATAAACACATTGCTGCCTAGATTAAAGGAGAATGATCAGATTATCCTTAAGTGTGTTGTCGATACAACGAAGATAACAAAAAAACTCTGTACATTGCTAGCATTTCAACCTTTTCCTAGCAATATTTAAGAAAAGAATTTTGAACTGAATCAAATCACATACTTATTTGTTTATTCCACAGAAACTCCTTATTCAGAAAGGACTGACTTGAAATAGCCAGAACAGAGATATGTACAATGAAGAAGAGTATGAAATTAGATGTGAAAAAAATAAACTTAAAGGAGAAGATAAATGTAGAAAAATCAAAGTGTATCAATAGTATATGTCACAGAGCAAAATTTAGAATAGAGTTTTAAGCATGTGACTTCTGATGCATTACATCTGTGCTTGCACACAGGGAATGGATGCCAGACTGTGTATCTCAGTCTGGACCAGAGAGAGACAGACATTACATTTTTTCAGTCTAATCTCCAACTCATATAACATTATCCATGGTAGAATCCTTCTACAGATAAATAATTATATCTTTCTTTACAAGATGGATAAATGACACTTTTGAATGTATGAGAGCTGCAAATGTACCTACACGATTCCTTTGTCAGCCTGTAGGACCCCAGTGCTCTAGAGAGCCAGAGTGTTGGTCTTGCTCAGTAGTAGGAATTCACTATGCTTTTGTGGCTCCTCTGAGCTTTTTGAACACTGGGTGCTTTTTAAATTCCTTTCTTATTAATCCTGCCTTTCTGAAACAAAAATAAAAATGCTTGCCTTTCCTGACTCCCTCATGGCTCATCAGACCTGGCTCCATAATCAGAAAGTCCAATGCAGGACTTTGATCCAGAAGCAGCAATGGTAAGGAAGCAGACACCAGGCAGAATCCATTTATTCCCAGCAATGGTCATGGCTGAGGCTGCCTGGTGCCTGGGCCAGATTTAGCATCCTGCTACAGCCACAGTGAGAAGCAAGTGTGCTAATTCCATGGCAGGCTGTGAGTGGAAATCATGAAGCATCCTGAGTTCAGGAGCTGTGGTAGCCATCTTCTTGTCAAATCAGCTCTGCTATATGACTTAGAATCTTATGCCTTAATCACTTTCTATAGCCCTCATGGCTTGCTTAATCATGTCCTAAAAGCTCCATTCCTAAATTATTTCACATTGACCATTAAGTTTCAAAACATAAATGTAGGGGAACACATTCAGATTATAGTGCTTGGGGCTTTTTTTCTGGAAACTTGCCTCAAGTCTGGTATCCTAGCCCTTTCAATGAAACTATGAGTTACTCAGTAAGCACTCTTTAATAAATACCTTTTCTCTTAGAGGCAGAATACTTCTGTGTTCACCCCAGTACATACATACACATGTAAATAAATAAATAGATAAATAAATAAATAAATAAATATTTGGGCCGGTGGCATATGGCCTCCATCTGTATTCTTGCTCTGTGTCCCACATTAAAGTCATGTCATATGACTGGGGACAAGTTATAGGCCCGGCCACTGTCACATACTTATCCCTAGTTAACTCTCAGGTTTATGTAACCTAATCAATGAGATCATCTCACTAGACTATTAACCCCAAAAGGAGATATTATATTTGTTTTATTCATCATTATTATATCAAGAAGATATAGGCCACAGGCTAAATCTACCTACCTTCTGTCTGTTTTCCTATAACCCATGAGGTAAGAAAGATTCTTACATCTTTTTAAACTTGAAATGATTGAAAAACACTAAAATAATATATTATGGCAACTGAAAACTATATAAAGTTCAAGTTAGAGTATCTATAAATAAATTTTGTAAATCACATTTTGTCTGTGTATTATCTATGGCTGCTATCACAGAACAATTGCAGTGTTGTTATTGTGACTAAAGTCCTTATGATCCGCAAAGCCTAAATTATTTGCTATCTGGACCTTCATATGAAAAATTTATAGATTACTGCTATATGCTCAGTGCCTTCTGTAACACCTGGCATATATTAAGTGTTCAATAAATATTTGTTTCAATGATAAGAACCATCCTTTCTGTCAGGGCAGCTTCTGTTACTTGAAATTAAGAGGTCTGACTATTAAACATTTTTTTTCCTCCATCATCTCTTGCCAGGTTCATACAGATGGTTGTTTTCCATTAAAATTCATGGTTTGCTATAGCTGCTTTGTTAGGAAAGATGACTGCTTGGGAATACAATTATGAAAAGAGTTATTTTTCTTTATTATTTTTAACTATGTGTAACTTAAATATGTCTTAAAGAGAATGAATTGCTTTCCTAATTTTAAAAAGTATAAAATATAAAAATTCAGGAAGTAGCCAGGATAGCTTTTCTATTGGGCCATCAGGCTACCTACTATGAAACTGAATATACAAATGAATAAAGCCTACGTCATACATACAAATAGAACTCTGACCCACAATCTACAGCAACCAGACCGGGAGTCCAAACAATAAGCCTGTCAACCATCAGCCCAAAGTGACAGAGACTTGGTCATTAACTGACAGCTTTTCTACTTTTTGCCCCCATTTCCAACCTAGGATCAGCAGGAGAAAGCCAAATACATTACCTTTGCCAGACATATAGGGTGCCTTTCCAGTCAGTCCACCTGTAGTTTCCCCATGCCCACAGCCTCCAATCATAGCATCCCTGAAGCATTCTCCCACTTCCTTGCATGTCTTTGGGTCTCTGACAAATTCAAATGATAGTGGCTGACTCGATATTGAAAGCCTCAAACAAACAAATTTTCCTTTCTTTAATTTGGAGGACCATTCTTTGACCAGGGTGTGTTGCTGCAAGTAGTAGATTCACTAGAACAGGAAGCTGCCTGCATTCTGTGATGCCTCAGCCTCTGTACCCTCACTCCTCCAAGAGACCCCAGTCCTCAACAGGATCCCCTCTGCCCTGAATCTGCCAGTAGAAAATGATGAATGTTGCAGATGTTCAAGAAGAAGCAAGTTGGCCATTGTATGTGTTTCTTTTCCTGTTCTAATTTCACAGTCCCTACATTTAGATTTTAAGTAGAAAACTTATTATGTTTTAAGGTCATCAGTAGTAAGCATAATATAAAGCAGTATAACACAAAGAAATAATCTTATTATTTTAAGGCTCTGTTTAATGGAGCTTTGTAATGCATGTGATAATGCCTCAGCTTTTAAAACTAAATCCTTTAAAAAGGAGGCTTTTATGTTATCCTCAAAATAACTTAGATTGCTTTACTCCTCAAATGTACATAGGTTCCTATAAGGTATTAAATAAGCAATTATACAGCTAATTTTCTATACTTGTGCTCAAATTACTCTCTAGTTATTTAAATAGATACATTATGAAGAATTTAATAATGAAAATAATCCATTGTCCTATGCTGTTAGTGTACATGGACCATCTAGCTAAGCCAAATTATTATTATTATTATTATTATTATTATTATTATTATTATTATTATTATTATTATTATTGCGGTACTGGGGATTGAACTCAGGGGCGTTCTACCTCCAAGCTATACCCCCAAGCCCTATTTTTATTCTTTATTTTGAAACTGAGTCTCACTAAATTGCAGAGTGCCTCACTAGGTAGCTGAGGCTGGCTGCGAACCCGGATCCTCCGGTCTCAGCCTCCTGAATGCTGGGATTACAAGCGTGCGCCACCATGCCCAGCTAAGCCAAATTATTTTTTCAAACTTTCTGCAGTCCTATTATTTTCATTTCTCTCTTTATCTCTTTCCTAAATAGTTATCAAAAATGCATCCTTTTTATACAGTCAAATCAAGGAGAGGATTGTCAAAACAGGAAAATCGAAATAATGTTCCTTAAGTTCTTTGCTTGTTGATTGCTTAAAAAGTCAGCTCATTACTAAGTTTTATCCATTCAAAAGCACATTTTTCACACTGCAACATACATGTTTTATAATAAGTGGTGCATCACGTTTTTTTTTTTTTTCTTGTTTTTGTTTTTGTACTGGGAATTGAACCCAGTGCCATTCTACCTCCCAGCTATATATCAGCCCTTTTAATTTTTTATTCTGAAACAGGATCTCACTAAGTTGCTGAGACTCATGTTAAGTTGCTGATGCTGGCCTTGAACTTGCAATCCTCCTGTCTCAGCCTCCCCAGAACTGCGGTTACAGGGGTAACCTCACCCACACCTGACTGTGTGTCATGTTTGATTTGATTGCATTTTTGTTCCTGGTGACACACAAAAATGGTGTATGTTATAATTGATATATCTTAAATCCAATGAACTATGGCAATTCATTTTTATTAAGCAATGTTTTGGGGGTATTCTCTTCTGTAATAGGTACTATAATGGTGCAACAGGTAAACCGAGACAAACAACCCTTGACTAAGGATATTAGCATTCAGTGTGACCCATGGAGCTCCATGGCATCTTCTGAGGAGGGAGCAGGTAGATCACCAGGGAAACACACCTGTTCTTTTGCTCTTTCTTTGTTACCTTTTGAACAAATGGGCCCTCTATGAAATCTTTCCTTAGCATAAATGCTATGCTGCTGAAACAAACTAAACAACTTTGAAGTGAAAAGCAGTGGCAAGTAGATTTGCTCTACCCACAGTTGCGTAAAAAATAGGAGCTCTCTCTTGAGCTCTACATGAATATGGGGTAGGGCATTCTATGGAAGTTCTAATTTGTGTTTTGTTTGTTTGAAGATTTTTTGTCTAATTTTTTCCCCCTCCTTCACTTCTATCAAGTAGTGGGATTTGTGTTCTTCTTGCCCAGAAGAGGTCTGTGCTAATGTCAGAAGCAGAAACTGCTCTTCATGGTTCTTGTAACAAGATGATGCTGGCTGTCATACAAAAGTTAAATGTTTCCTTTAAAAGTTCAATGATTGAGTCTTCTGACACACTGATAATAAATGGACTAATGAGAGAAAGGCACGTAGACTTATTAATGTGCTCATAAGAATAGGAGCCACACAAAATATGAAACTCAAAGCGAGGCTAGATGGTTGAGGTTTAAATACCCTTTTTACACAGGAGAATGGAGGGGGTATATAAGCTGTTTTAGAAGGGGAGTAAGTGATTTTTAGTGGAAAGAAAGAAACCAGAGGACAGATAGTGACCTGGAACAAAATTCCTATGGGTTCTATGTGTGGTGTTTGATTTCTAGTCTCTTCCTCTGTGATAAAGGTTTAATCTCCCTTGGTTAATGACATTTCAGCAAAAAGTATTGAAGGCAATTGTGTTCCTCTAACTACATATTTGCATTTAGGTAACTCAAGTGACTTAGATCTTACCTGCAATTACCACTCCCACAGTGCTCTTAGTTTGAAGTGCAATATGACATATTCTGCAAAATCACTTTTTGAGCCCAAACTCTGTTCTCTATCACCACCTTCCAAATTAGAAAGACATCTAGCTCCAAGTGTGCTTACACATTCCTGTAGCTTCCGGGGGGAGCTAAGACAAGAGGATCATAGGTTCAAGGCCAGTTTCAGCAAATTATTGAGACTCCATTTCAAAATAATAAATAAATATAGGGGAAGGGTTGTAGCTCAGAGTTAGAATGCCCGTGGGTTAAATCTCCAATAGCATACACACCACACATACACAAGCACACACAGACATCTAGGTCCAAGTCCAGCAATTTAGTTCCCTTTGTATAGGTGGCCTCAGGGGTGATGCATTAGTCAGGGTTCTCTAGAGGAACAGAACCAATGGAATATATATGTATATACTTATAATAAATATAGGATAAATATAGCTTACCAAGTTTTAATATTAAAATATGATAAATAGTAATAGAACAATATTTATTTATATTTACAAAAGGTAATTTATTAGATTAGTTTACATGATGGGAGGTTATATAACCCCATAATGGCTGTCTGCATGCTGGAGAGCCAGAGGAGAAACCATTAGCTGCTCAATCTAAGAAGTTGACAGCCTCAAAACAAGAGAGACCAATGATGCAGCCCCAGGCCAAGGTTGAAGGCCTCCACGTTCCCTGGAGTATCCCTGGTGTAAGTCCACACTTAAAGACTAAAGCAGCCGGAGCTGATGTTCACAGGAAATGGCTGCAGCAAAAGGCGCATTTGTTCAAGAAAAATTGAATTCTCTGAAATTCTGACATGTAGGACTCTGAGAGCTCTCTAGAATCTTGTAGAAAAAATGAGAAGAGAGAGATTCATGGGAGTGGTTGTGCTTGAGTTCACAGCCCACTTGTAAGTGCAAACTTGGAGAGTTTTAAACTAATTTAAAAAAAAATTTCTTGCACAGAATTTTGTCTTGCAAGGTTACATCAGAATCCATATTTTATTCCCTCAAACTTCACAATGACTCAAAGGTTGATGTTCTACCTGTTTTGCCATTGAGGTCTTAGAGGATCAGAAAGCGAAGATTCACTCCGGCTCTTCAGAGTGAGCCTATCAGTGGGGAAAGCATGAGTGCCAAAGGAGTAACAAGGAGACCAGGTTCTTCAGGGTAATTATTTAACTCCCCATTTCAAATGACTTCCTTGTCTAGTCATTCCTTAAAGGCCTGATTTCTGCATTTGAAAAAATATTCTCAATTGTTGCAGAAACATCTGGAAAACATTAAAAGGAATCATCTGGCTTCATCTAGAGGATTAAGAGCCTTGTATACCGCCAGGAGAAGGATGCAGGGCACTAATTTAAATTGTGGTTGAGTGTCCTTCTTTCTGTTTGTTCTTTTTCTTCTCAAATGAAATCTGACATGGAATCTTGGTATTTAAAATAGACAAAAGGGAATGGAATCTTTAGGTGATTTAAATTTTTAGTTAGGCTGGAAATACATCACTTTGAAATCTGTGAACCATCTTCTTTGGATTGCTAAGGGCCTCTTAAACAAATCTGCACACGATCTGGGAGAAGAGGACCATAATGAATGGACAGTAGGATAATGATATAGAGCATGAATTCAGCAGTGGATGACCATTATAGTTCTTGTTTTCAGGAATGAACTAGATAACCCATTAAACATGATTTGCAGACTGCTGATGAATGGCAACCCACATTTTTTAACTACTAAGAAGGACTAAACACAGACTCAGATAACCCATTAAACATGATTTGTAGACTGCTGATGAATGAAAACCCACATTTTTTTAACTACTAAGAAGGACTAAACACAGCCTCAGAAGGCCCACATCAAGAATTTCATGTTGGGCACTTCCATGTTGCAACTGGGTAGCCTAGAACAAGTCATTTAACCCTGGGCATTAGCTTTATTGTCTGAAAACAAGAATCAAAATAGAATCTACCTCATGGTAGACTGTGAGGATTAAATGAAATGATGGATGTAGAACTTTTAGCCCATGGTCTATAACACTCAGTAAATGGACACCATTATAGTAGTTATTAGTACTATAGTTGTTCTTGTTATTTGCATCTGCAAGTCTATAAAACTTTGAATTAAACTAGGGAAGAAACCATTTTCTTCTCTTACTTCTCTTTCTTCCTCCCTCTGCTTTCTCCTTCTTCCTCTAACATGACTTGAATTGAGCTAAAGTCAAAGTCCCAAAGCCCACATCTTTTCATCTCGAACATGAAAAATTAGAGTATCCAAATCCCTGCCTACATTTACTTGGAGAAGTAGCACAGAGCTGGAGGAGAATGACAAATTATTATTCACAGCTCTATAAAAACTAGAAGGTAAATATTGGGCTTCTAGATGCAAAGTATTAAATTTCCTCAAAAATTTGTATGAAATGGCTTTCCACTAAGAATATAAAATAGATGATTTTGTTTTGAGAGCATTTATTATTATGCAGATTTGATATTAAATATTCAAATATCTATTTACTAATTCAACATTCACGAGAAAACTAGACATGCTAAAAAGTTCTTATTTTTCAAGCAAAGAGTCTTTTAAATTGTCGAAGCAGAAGAAGTTCTGACATTGCCAAAAGATATTTAAATCCACACAGATATCTCCCAAAATTGTCAATCTGGATGAAGACTGTAATTCAGTCGGCAGTGCTGCTGCTTTATGACTAAACACCATGATTTGTTCTTATTTCTTTGGTAGATATTTGCAGTGAATCAATCATTAATTAGTAAAACAGACTCGTCGAAAGTTCATTGGCCTAGAGATACATTTCAATGTCTCTCAGCAATGCTAGCAATGTATTTTCTTTTCCAGCTTAATGGGTCTCAACTTCCTGTGGCATTTGTTGCTAGGAAACTAGTCTCTGCCAAATTGAAAGTCATCTCTCTGCTGTGGACTCTTTGGAGCCTGAAAGGAACCAGGCATACTGCTACTGTTATGGTGTGCATCTTAAATGTTTCTCAAAGGCCCATATACCAAAGACTTGGTCACCTGCTTGTAGAGCTATTGTGAGGTGGTTGAATCTTTAGGAAATGGGGTCTGATGGGAGGAAATGAGGTCACTGGGGACATGCCCTTGAAGGGAATGTTAGTACCCCTACCCCTTTCTCTCTCTCCCTCTTTGCTTCCTGGCTACCATGGGATTGTGTGCCCTCCACCATGATGCTCTATGCTGCCACAAGCAACCATCAACTGAAATCTCTGAAACTATGAGCCAAAATAAGTCTTTACTCCTTTAAGTTCTTTATCTTAGGTATTTTTTTCACAGCGATGGAAAGCTGACTGACACACATATCTTGCATCCTTCAGGATTAATTATATCAGTAATATGCCTTATGTAAGAAACTCTGAGCTCAACATTTTCTTTGGAGAAACTGCTTATAACCCCAGGAGCATCCCAGTTCCCTTACAACTTTCTTTTGGAAAACATCCATTAGCTTATTCTGTGTGTAGTTAAGTTCCCTAAGAAATAGAAAGATAAAAGGAGTCCAGATGTTGTCCATGTTTGCTCATTTCCATATTGCATTAAGGTACAAGCCACCTTAGGAGCCCTGACAGATATTCACTGAAATAGAATATCTACTTCCACTGTTAGCTTGAAGTAATGGTAAAAGTAACAACATTTCTACAATTGCATTCTTTCAGTATAGTTCTTTTTGTGTTAATAGTTAAAATCTGGAATTCAGAAATGTGCTAGAGGCTTTTAAGCTTCCCCAGGGATATTGAAAGTTATGAAAGCTAAAAAGTAGCATTTGCAAAATGACTATCTTTTACTAAAATGATGTGGTCAGTGGAAGAAGATGCATGCAGTTTGAAACCTTGGTTCCTCTATAACCCAACTCAGAAATATAACTTCTCTTTGACAGCATTTTGATTCTGATGCAATTCTGAGTGTGCATTCAGAGGCAAGGGCCATGTGTGTAAAACATAAATCATTCAACAGCAGAAATAATGGTTCAAGGCAGTTCATAATGTCAACTCTTAAATCCAAATTGATCAAAAATTGACCACCAGCCAAGCTGGGCATGGTGACATATTCCTGTAATCCCAGTACTTGGAAGACTGGGACAGGAAGATCACAGGTTCCAGGACAGCCCCAGCAACTTAGGGATACCCTGTTTCAAAATTTAAAAAAAGTAAAAAGTGCTGAAGTTGTAGCTTGGAGGTAGAATACCTCTGGGTATAATCCTCTGAAAGAAGAGAAAAGAGAAGAGAAGAGAAGAAAAAAGAAAAGAAAAAAGAGACCACCATCCAATGGTGAGATAAGGTTTGAAGAGTCCTTGGAAAAGCCACAAAACTGGCTGGCTCTATTCTTCACAGCCTTTCTACTTTTTTCCCCCTTATCATTGTATTTTATTCATGTATATGTGTGTGTGTGAGTGTGTGTGTGTGTGTGTGTGTGTGTGTGTGTGTTACCTTATTGTATTTTAAGCTGTGTTCCCCCAACCATGCATCCATCTCCTGTTGCCTTAAATAGTGTATTGCGTATGGGTAGGATTATCAACAGCTACTCGATTTACTCCAGTAGCTCCTCATATGTGACTTCAATTATGTCTAAATTATGCCACAGATTATACATCTCTGTTAAACAAAATCAGTTAAAGAAAAAACAAACAAACATTGCATATATATGGATAAAAAGCTGATTATGAATCAAGCTATTTTAATATGATTGCATCTGAGGTATTTTATTCACTGCCTCTGTCAGAGTCCCCTCAGCTCAGGTTGCTGGAAAGGGAACAGGAGTATGGCATCTTCAGTCGTGACCAGGAGGAAGAGTGCTGATAACTGATTGGTGTCTGAGGCTTGAGGAATATGGTGGTTGTGCATATTCTCCACTCTGGCTTCTGACACAGGTACCATTGCAGGCTCATTTGTAGGATTTTTTGTAGCTCTTCTCACTAAGCTGCCAGCCACCTCACAGATATTGAGTTCAGATAGATTAGCTCTGGTTGCTACATCTTCTGAGTCAGCAGGCCCAGTGATTTTTCCTCCAAATATCTCCCCAGAAAACTTGGCACAATCTCTTTTTCTGACCCCAAACACAATTCATCTGATGCAGCTCCCATCTTTGGCAGTGGGGGCACCTGCTCACATCCTAACACACCGTTTCCCTTTCTTCAATTTTAGAATATTTCTGGTCAAAATTTCTCTAGCTTAAGTGATCAGGAATATAATTTTATTTTTACTTCACTTACTGCATTTACAGATTAAATTTACCCCCTTAAATAAAATATCTGTTATAATTTCTTTGGAAGACGTTGATGCTTCTTTAACAAAATATGATGAGAAATTCTGTGAGGATTACACTCATTATACTGTTTATAGTGCATGGGCTTTTGAGGTGGACAGACTCAAGTTTTGAGCCCTGCCTCCATCTTCTACTGACTGTGCCCTCAGGTTAAATAGAGCCCCCTAAAAGCCTAATTTCTTCATTTGAAATTGGGGATACTATTTTACCTAAAAAAAATTAATATTTTTATTTTTTAGAATAGTTTTAGTTTCATAGCAAAATTTAATAAGAGATATAATCAATATAATCCCTGCCTCTATACACAAATGCCTCTCCCCACCATCAATTTTGCTTCACTTTTGAAGCATAATATAGCTGGGTACAAAATCCTAAGTTTATTATTTTTCTTTCAACATTTTATTTCACTCCATTCTGTTCTTGCTTTCATAGCTTCTAATGAGAAGTTTTCCATAATTTTTATCCTTGTTCATCTGTAAGGAAAGTGTCCCTTATTCTTCACCTGGTTTCTTCTCATGTTTTTTCTTTGTAGTTGGTTTTCTGTTATTTAAATATGGTATGCATGAGTGTTTGGGGGTTTTGTTCTGTTTTGATTTGGTTTTGTATTTTTCCTGCATGGTGCTTCTGAGCTTTATGGATCGATGCTTTGGTGTCTGCCATTACTTTTTAAAATCCACAGGTATTATTACCATAAATATTTCTGTGCTTCATATTCTCTTCTCTTTCTTTTGTTCCAATTACATATGTATTACCATTTTGGAAATTTCTCCATAGTTCTTGGATGTTCTGGTCTTTTTAATTTTCTCATTATCTTTTCTTTTAACATTTCTACTTGGGGAGTTCTTGCTGATTTATCTTAAATTTCACTGATTCTTTCCTCAGTCATGTATAGTCTACAGATGAGACCATCAAAAGCATTCTTCATTTCTGTTACAGTGTTTTTCTTAGCATTTCCTTTAGATGTTTTCTTCGAGTTTTCATTTCTCCATTTATATTACCCATCTGTTCTTGCATTCTATCTACGTTTTCCATGGGATCCCTTAACATATAAATCAGTTATTTTAATTCCTTGCCTAATAATTCCAACATCTGTATCATACTTGGTTCTGATTCTTATGATTTATCTGTCTCATAATTTTATTGTTGTTGTTGAAAGTTGGACATGGTGAATTGGATACTAGTTGGGTACTAGAAACTTTAAATGAGGATTAATATCAATATTAATCTGCCTAGGAATTGAACTGTATTTAATGATTCATGTAGTTGTAGGTCCACAAGACTTCAAGTTCCTCTAGTGTCCTTTTTGTCTCTCTTGATTTGGACTTCCCTAAGTGTTCCTCCTCAAGGAGAATGTGTCTTAAGCACTTTCATAACTGTAGTCCTCAATTTCAGAAATGAAGAATACTTTTTTGTTTCTCCTTGAGAAACATTGGGATAATGAAAGCTTAAGTAGTCCTCACACATATTAGACAGACATATAATGACAATAAAGAAAAGTTGTGCAATAAATTGTACTACAGATGGATGGGTTTCTAAAAATTAACTCATAGGACTTTTCTATTGGCCACCTGCTATTTTCTCAATGGTGAAATACAAAAATAACCAAGTATTTATTTACTTATTTATTTATTTATTTATTTATTTATTTAGCAGTATTAGGAATTGAACCCAGGGGCATTCTACCTCCAAGCTATATCCCTAGCCCTATTTTTACTCTTTATTTTGAAACAGGGTCTCACTAAGTTGCAGTGGGCCTCACTAAAGTATTTTATTTTTATTTTATGTTTATCCTTTAATATTTTAAACATCATATTTAATATTCATGTCTCTTTCTTTATTCTTGTTGAAATGAGTAGGACTCTCAATAGTTTTATCAATTTTGGTTAAGAAATTTCTTCTTTTTTAAATATACTTTTATTGGTGCGTTTTAATTATACATTATGGTAAGATTCAGTGTGATATAAATGTTCATGCACATAGCACTTCATGTACAAAAAGGAAGAATACTTTTGATGAGATCATCAGGAGGCTATATTAGAGTTCTATTATTGTGGTGATAAGGTATGGATGAGGAAGAAGGCTTGTTCTGTAATCTTATGATTAAACTATAGTCTTTGAGTAAGCCTATGTCTCCAGGCTATTCCCAACCTATTATCTTGCAACTCTCACCTCTATTGACAGAGGTCCCTCCTTCTCTATAGCATAAGTGAGACAGGAAAGCTACTGGGAGCTAGAGTGGGAGGAATGACCTGGCCTTAGCTGAGATAAGGCTGACAAGGTCTTTTCTCTGGAAAGTAGGAATTTTGATGGAGAAGAACCTGAGAGAGTGTCATCATTATTGCTGTTCCCTTTCCCTGCCAAATCCGGGAGATAATCTTTCCCTTTTCTTCACTGTGAGAACTTGGTGGGGTTCCTAGAAGTAAAGTACATGGAAATTAGAGGGCCTTTTGAGACTACTACAGGCCCTAATGACTTTCTCACTCTCATGTTAATACATTGTCAGTCTTCATCAATTCATCAAAATTGCCATTGCTTCTATCCGTTTATTTAGTGGCTCCAGAGAAGCCGAGCCTGCCTGTAACTCTGTATGTGCCTGTCTCTCTGCATTTCAGGGTGACTGTTTCTCCTTCATCCCCAGTTTTCTGATGATTCCAAGAAAAACTGTGGGTCTTTATATTTTTTCCAATATTTTTGTTGTTGTAAAGAGTAGAGTGTTGACTTACAAGTTCTTTATATGTAGGAGCTGAAACCAGAATAAGTCATTTGTGTCAAAGTTCTTTGGAGAACAATCAGTGACACAGGGCATGTAAAGTTCTTGGCACAATGACTAGTACAATATGTTTAGAAAATTTTAGCTGTTGTTATCATATCAGAGGTTTAAAGTTTTATTCCCAATAGTGCAGAACAAAAAATAAATGTTTTACTAAAACATATTTTTTAAATATCCTAAAATAAAAGAAACTATTTTAACTAGATTACGTGAATCTGGCCAAGTAGTACAATTTTAAAACTGAACACCATCCAAATTCTAAATTATACCCTCAGATCTAAAAATACCTAACAATCCAACCTGGTCATTCTTCACTTATCAAAACACACTTGTCACTAGCAATAAACATCTCAGTATCTGTGATTTGATTATTAGTGTTTAATTGTATGCTTTATAAGTCAGGTGCTGTGTGATATAAATTTGACTTTTTTTCTCTGCTTTTTGTGGAATTGTTCACAGTGTGATGAAAGTAGCAGACATGTGAATATCTAGTTATAATACTTTGCAATGAAAAGTGTGGCAAAGCTAAACGAGGCAGGCATTTGGAGTGATTAATGAAAAATTTCTGGACTCATTTTAACTCTATTAAGATCCTAGTTCTGCCACTTGCAGAAATTGGCAATGAGGTCTTAGGCAATTGTGTAGCCTTTCTGTGTGCCAGTTCACTCATCTATAAAATGGGACTAATGAAAGAAATATAGTATAGGTTTCCATGCATGGAGTGTGCTCAGCACAGAACCTGAATCAAAGTAAATGTTTGGAAATTTAACTCCAACTGTTAGCTATGAGAAAAATGCTATAAAAAGCCACCTTAGCTTGCCAGCAAACACAAAGTCTTGTTTCTGAAGCTATCTGGGTGCCTGGCACACAATACACCAGTCAAGTCAATCCATGATTGAATGAATGAATCAATCAATCAATCATTCTGCAGGGCATCTTGGAAGGTATCCCACAGAAGCATGTGAGCCTAGTTTTGTAAGTTAAGAGGGTTTCACCAAGTGGAAAAAGGAGAATAAACAATTTGGGAAGAAAATATCCAGCATAATGGAAACTTGGAAATGTCCAGTGTAGCATAGAGTTCAGGGTACAGAGGGCATTGTTACCTTTTTTAGGAAATGCAGAGGTCCTTGAAAAAAAATTCTTAGAAATTTTACTCTAAATCAACACCTTGGGTTCTTTTTCTTAGAATTACCATTTACTGACCCCAACTAATAAAATAACAAAAATAAATCTAAACCAAAGAAACTAGGCTATTGAATCAGGGAGTAAGAGCTGTGTTTTGGGTTTGGTTTCATAGAACTTGAAGGAGTGGTGAACACTATATTTAAGCGGCCAATTAATTATATTTCTCTTGTTTTTGCCTTCCAATCTACTCAGGTATCTTATGAGATTTCAGATTCCCAGATTGTGCATTAGAGTTACCAAGACAGGCTTTTTGGCTAGACAATACCCGTATAATAAATCTTCAACTTTTTCTCCTTGGATAGCAAACTGAACGTTTATGGCTTAGGGTATTTGGAAACCAAAGTGCTACCCAACTGCTAGTCATGGATAAGTTGCTTAAATACATTAAGGTGTATCCATAGGTGGAAACCTTAGGTAGTCTGTAAACTTAAGTTTATTTAAAACAACAATGAAGTGGGAATTGGGGAAGGGTTAAATGAGACCTGTGTGCATGTATGCCTCTACCAGTTTGTATCTCACAACAACGTATGATTACAATGCACCAATTAAATTAAAAAAAACAACAAGGAAAGAGGAAAATGTTCTCAATTTTAATATTGAGATGCAAAGCAATATGTGGAGATTCCAATTTTTAAATATTAATAATCATATGAACATGTATATAAACACACAAAAAGAAAAAAAGACTGAAAAGAAATATACCTATATACCTATGTGTTATTGGTTCTCTCTCTTTCACTGGGGTGATTATATATAATTGTATTATTTGTGCCTTCTATATTTTTCTGAACCCTTTGCATTAATCCTATGTACTCTACCCCCCAAAATAAGTAAGCTATCATTGACATGATCAAGTTTTGAATCCTTATTTTGATAGTTTTATAGTTGTTAAGTTATTTAACAAAATTTGATTATTTTATTGAAGATCCTTCTTAAATTTATTAGAAAGATCAATACTTAGATCATTACCATAGGAGATAAAACAAAAAAAGTCACAAAATAACTCTAGAGCAATGTTATATGGATAATAGAGGTGTTTGTGACCTTAAGTACACTTTTATATGTGAATATAAAAATATTCATACAAGCAATAAAGCAGAAGTGATATTTTCAAAAAGATTCAACATCAGTGTCCATTGATTTAAAATTTAACACTTTAAATTTTTTAAGTGATAAATATTACATCAGTTATTGTGCTAATTATCACATATAATTCTCAAAAAAATTCTATGAAATATAATATCTATTAGCTCCAGTGTATAGATGAGGAATTTCTAGCCTAAAAAGATCCAACAGCAAGGGAGTAGAGTAGTAGAATCAGGACTTGAAGTCAACTCTCTGAAAATTTAAAGCCAGTACAATACAGAGTGCCATCCCCAAATAGTTTGATGAGGATATCATACTTTAAGTTAAAATGGAGTATGGAATTTAACAAACTGAGAAGTGACTTAAGTTTAACTGGACAAGAATTCTTGGAGAAGAGTAAATGTGTTCTTCTTACTGGGTATTCTGATTTTCTTTGTTAGTTGCCTTAAAAGACAAGCAAACAACAATAACAACAACAATAAACAGAACTACACTGCTCTGTAGATGAGTGGGTATATAGACAGAGGCCATCTCCACTGTGAGGCCCTGGGTTCCCTGCCATCTTCCTACCTCTCCTCCACATTGGCTTTCAACATCCCTGGGAAGATTCTTGATCAGGCCTTAATGACTCCCTTAAAATTCTAGTTCTAATTCCATTTTCCAACTGGAGGAGGTCAGGCAGGAAAGCACTAGCTCATGGCATATAAGAGGAAGTAAACAAGCCAAGCCAGCTCTGCTGGGCACTGTGGGAAGTCCCTGATCTCAGCTACAACAGGTGTTTGTTTTAGCTCCTCAGCCTAAAGAAGGATACATTGGAGGAATTATTATTGAAATTTCACAATGTGAGATAGTGGGTTTTACTGACCATGTTTAAGGAGATGGGAACTTAAATGTACTTTATGGAGCTGGGGATGTCACTCAGTGGTAGAGCACTTGCCTAGCATGCAGGAGACACACATACACACACACACACACACACACACACACACACACACACTACTTTGGAAAGATAACTACCATAGGGAGACTTCAGTAATTTAGCATAACACTCTTAAGTTTTATAATTAAAGAAAAAAAGGAAAAAAAAAAACTAGATTCTTAGGCAAAGAACCATTGAGCCTAGGCATGCAAATCTATCCAAACTTCTTAAGCATGCAATTCTCTGGGCTCCCATGATGGCCAGTGGGTAATTGTAATCTTTTCAAGTCCCTATGGCTAGATTTGTAGCACTGTGGATTTTCATAGAAAAAGCAGATCAGGTCAATATTCCAGATGTTTTCAATGATCCAGACGTCTGGTATGATGGCAAGGCTTATCCAGATGGTTTCTGAATATTTAATCTTTTGCCTGGATGTTGGCTGCCATCTGTACACCCGGCTTAGAACCTAACACTGCGTCAGTCAGTACCATGTTGTCTGTTAATTAGAGGCTTACTTTAGTACATTTTGTCCACTGAGTGCCTGCTGTTTCAGTAATCTTCCAGACAGACACATTTACCTGAATATTCATGGTCACTTAGAAGGTACTCAGCACTCACACACTGACTAATCATTTAATTCCTCCCACCTACCTGTCAGCGTCTGATCATTCTGTCTGTTCCCTAGGTTTTTGTTATTTCTCTTCAAATTTTAAAGATTTCTGAAGAGAATGCTATAGAAGTGACTTGGTGATTGCCTAAATTTGCTTAATGTTGTCAATTTGAGCAATTTATATTTACTGGTGAACAATGTTTCTGTTTGTGTTTCAGTATCCTCCTGCTATCCAGTTTGGACCATCTGCCCTTCATTGGGGCAGACAGACGATCTTTTAAAGGATTTTAGGAAAAAGTATAAAATCTTTCCATGGCTTAGAAGGCATCCTGGATCATGGTCCAGATCTCCTTTTTACTTTTAGCATACTTGCTTTTTTCTTCAGTAGTATCCTTTCTCTGGCATCTAAACCTTCCCTCATTTCTGGGTCTCGTTGCTCCTTCCTCCCTGCCACATTGAGCCAACTCAGCTCTGAGATTAAACATCTTTTGCTCACGAAAGATGTCCCAAAAGAGTTCAAAGTGCCTAATCTTCACTCCTGTAGTATCTTTCAAATATTTTACCTTGTCCACAACTATGTCTTGGCAATCTTCCCTGAGATTATATTATACTAAAGGTTTGCAACCAGCTGTGCTTCTAAGGCATATCCTAGTACCTAGCATACAGAAGGCACACACTAAATATTTTCAAATTAGAAAAATAAAAATGAAAGTTGAGATTTAATTTTGTAGGTTTAGGATCAATATAATAATGTAACAATTTTGAATCACTGATTGAGTCAAATCAATGATTCAGTCTCAACAAATATTTATATTTCTCCAATGTGCCAAGCACTATGCACAATACAAAAAAGTAATAACAATCTCTTTTTAAAAAAATCAACTCTAGTTAAAATACTTACTAGAAGATGGCCAAGGTACCAGCATATAACTTTTGCTAATTTAATCTGTAGGAACACAGTAATATTTGTGACCAGATGAATGATTGTTTTTTATTCTTTCTTTACCCATTTGTTTCACCATGGCTACTGTTTATATAGAGATTCAGGATGGGGAGTCCTTTGACTTATCTTCTTGAGGTCTAGGTATTCTCTCCACTTTCTCTTTTCTCATGGTGCATGGGCCCTAGGCCTGTTCACCAGTTCCTTCTTGGGATGAAGATGATGGAGGGTATAAGGAGGGACAGTTTGAGATTGGGCTTTGAATTGCCTCCTGAAGCCAAGCACCTTCCTAGGAAGGGGAGAGAACTGTTTTCCTTGATGGTCAGCCAGGTCGGTGATGTGGAATAGAGGATGGGCAAGCTTCAGGATACCCATTCTGATGGCCCAACACTTGCTTACAGTCCTGTTTTAGAGTGTTATTTTTTAAATTTGAATCCCAAGTTAAATTATATTTTTTCTGGGAAGCTTAACAACATCTCCACATGAATTAATTTTCAGATTGATTTCCAATTAAAGACTCAGTTATGTGAGGTTAGAATGAGACCATAGTTGAGATGTTTTGGATAGAAGGATTGTATAGAGGGAAATATGTCATGAAAGGCAGTCATGAGATATCTGCAGTGAGAGAGTGGGAAGGAGAATGGGTTGGAGTCCTAACGCTGGGCATAGAGTCAGACAGACCTGGCTCAGTTCTGAATTTGCTACTGATGGGCTGTATGAGCTTCGGCATGCCACAGTCCTAAACCTCAACTTCATTCTCAATTAAATGAGAATATTCCTTACCTGGAAGGATAATGATGAGGCTTAAAAGAGAGAATGTAGCTTAAAAGATTAAAAAAAGGGGCTTAAAAGAGAATTTCTTGAACAGGGTAGCCCATGAAGTAATTGAAGGATAACATACTTGTAAAGTATTAAGTCAATAGATTCTAGAGCCAGACTACCTGGACCTAAATTATGGCTCTGCCACTTGTCAGCAGCACGGCCTTGAGTAAGGCACATTTCTTCATTGTAAAATAGGGACAGTAAGTGTAGACACTTTGTAAGAATATGGGAGCTAAACAAGTTAACAAGTATAAATCACTTAAACTGATCCTAAAAGCTTGTAATTGCACAGCTGAATAAAACTGAGACCCCCAAAGCTCAGGAAATAAAAACAAAAATCAGTAAGTGGGATGGCATCTGATTAAAAAGCTTCTGTGCAGGAAAAGAAACCATCAAGAGTCTAAAGAGAGAGCTTACAGAATGGTAGAAAATCTTCTCCAGCAACTCCTCTGATAGAAGATTGATGTCTAGAATATACAAAGGACTTAATAAATTTACTGCTAAGAAAAATAACCCAATAAAATGGACAACAGATCTGCATAAATACTTCTTAAAAGAAGAAATGCAAAGGGCCAATAAAAACATAAACAAATGTTCAACATCATTAGCAATCAGGGAAATGCAAATCAAAATGACACTTATATTTCATCTAATTCCAGAATACAAACAATAAATAAACGTTGACATGGATGTGGGGAAATAGAAACCCATATTCACTGTTGTTAAGATTGAAAATTACTACAGCAGCTGCGGAGATCAGTGTGGAGATCCTTAAAAGACTGGAATTGGAACCACCATATGACCCAGCTATACCACTCTTGAGGATCTTCCCAAAGGAATTGAAGTCAGATTACTATAGGGAAATTTGCATATCTGTGTTTATAGCAGCACAATTTACAATAGCCAAACTACAGAACCAGCCTAATTGTCCATCAACAGATGAATGGATTTCAAAATTATCAGGAATACCCACAATGGAATTTTACTCAGCCATTCATAAGAACACAATTATGTCCTTTGCAGGAAAATGAATGCAACTAGAGAACAATATGCTAAGTGAGATTAGCCAGTCACAAACAGTGAAGGGCCACAAGTATTCCCTCGTATGTGGAAGCTAGAGAGACACTGGGAAACAAAGAAAACCTCAGATAAATGAGGGAAGACAATAGTAGAATAGTGGAAGGGGGGTTAGGGAGGAAAGTGAGAAGGTGATATTCAATGATGGAAACAATTAAAGTAACCCTATGTTAATATATGAAGTTATTATATAAATTTTAATGTCATGTATGGGGAGGAAGAAGGAGCAGTGTGGTGCCCGGAGGGAAACACGTATACAAGTGCTATTTGCATGTATGCTTCTATCACTCTGAACCGCGCTATGATGTATAGTTACAATGCACCAATAAAAAGAAATGCTGAGGAATGATGATGGTGGTGGCGGTGATGACAACAGTGATAGTGATGATGGTGGTGGTAGAGATCAGCAGCAGTAGCAGCAGTATCAACAGGTATCCAGGGTTGAGCACAAAAGCTCAGGAATCATCCAGCTAAGCTCAATCTTTGGTCCTCCCTCTACTAGAGTGACAAGATGTTCAGAGTCACTGTGCTTAAGTTTTGTCATCTCTAAAATGGGAATCAAGTAATGTCTATCCAACAGAATTATTTAGAGGATTGGTCTAATTCACATTTATCACACATGGTTCTTGGCAGACAAGTACCAGATATACTGGGATTATTATAATCATTAAAAGTTCAATGTTATCAGAAACAGCATATCAAAGTTAATAGGCCTGGGGAAAGATGAACAAAGGACCATAAAAAAATGTTAAGTAACTTCCTAGGTATCTCAGTTTTCTCTAGCCTCTGGGTTTAACTCAGAAAGTCACATGGCTTCTCCTGTTCTATCTTTGCTCTTCTATCTCCTTGTCATCCATCTAGATAACACGTACCGAGTGTGTACTGTGTGTCAGGCACATGCTCAGTACGTTAGCATCTCCTTGAATGCTCCCAATGTCTCTATACAATAACCACAGTTCATAGTTGAAGGACTGGAAGCATTGGGAGAATTAGTTACCTTGTCCAAGGCCACAGAACTAAGAAGAAGTAGACTCTGAAGTAGAATCCTAACTTCTGCAGCTCCTCACTATGAGGCTACACTGCTCTCATCTCACATTTCTAGGGAGCTGACCCAGTCAGAAACATCAAACAGGACTCTCAATAATAATATTTTTTATTGTTCCGTTCCTGGGGCAGCTTGCAGCTCTTATAGGCACAAAAACAATATATCTAGATTTAAACTTTTCCAAAAACCAAGATAGATGGCTTGGGTTGGCTTTTAAATGATTAAGGTACTGTGGGGCTATAGAAGCAGAGAACAGAGTTTAAAAGAAAGGTTCCAGTATCAGACATCCCCAATATGGATATGATAGTGTAAGATGAATATACTGCATCTGAGCTTCAGATTCTCAGCTATGTGATATAGGTAATAATATTTATCATAGGAAGTTGCTAAAATCATGGAACACAGTCATGCAAGAAAAGCAGTAATCATATACACATTACAGAAGAGCACAGCAAAACAGAGTTCATTTATCTTTCTAAATAACTGTATGAAGTCGGGTGTGGTGGCACACGCTTGTAATCCCAGCATTTGAGAGGCTAAGACTGGAGGATCTGGGTTCGCAGCCTGCCTCAGCTACCTAGTGAGGCACTCTGCAACTTAGTGAGATCCTGTTTCAAAATAAAGAATAAAAAATAGGGCTGGGGATATAGCGCGGAGGTAGAAAGCCTGAGTTCAATCCCCAGTACCGACAAAAAAAAAAAAAAAAAAAAAAAAAAAAAAAAAAAAACCTATATGACTAGGAATCCAGAATCTGGCCTGGGTGTAAGTGCAGACATCTTTCCTGAAAGGAGATGTTATAGCATTTGCTGGGGCCCTTTGCTTTTTAGGCTTCAAGACTCTCCTCCAATTGAATATTTCTAGACATGGTGCAAACATTTGATGTAGCTTCCTGCAGGGTTCAGGCATCCATCGGAGACTTTCGCAGTGATAAGGGAAGGAGAAAGGAGGAATACTAGGAACATGAAATATTACTCACTTCCAAGAAACCTTAAGATGAATAGGTGTCCTGTGGAACTTTGAAACTTGGCTGTTGTTTCATTTGAGAGAGGATAAAGGCATGTTAAGGTTATTTCATTATTCTTCTTTGACTATGGTTTAGATAAAGTGTGCCTTACAGACACCTGTTTTTACTTTTATTTTTAATGTCATTGAGCAATTAACCCCATCCCCAGAGAATACATGAAGCTAGCTAGAAATTATGATTTGAAAAAATTTCTCATATTCTTAATCAAAAATCTATCCTTACTAACAGTTGCTAAATTTCTGGCCTCAGATGGCTTCCTTTAAAGGCCAGAATGAAATAAATTTTATGACTTTATGACAAAACCAAGTTTCTATTCTTGTAACAGCAGTCAAAAACAGATGATGCAATTTGAACAATATCCAATGTAGATATGGGCCTAGAACTAATTAAAACCAAGCTTCTGCTGACATCCATGTAGCTTCTTCCTTCTCTATGTCTATGACTCAGGTATGCAAAATATCTTTCCCTGGCAACAAGAAGGAACAATATTAGAATTTGAAATTAAGAAAAATTTCCTCTGAAGCACAGTAAAAACCATAGATGGTCTTTTAAAAGTTATCTTAAAATCAATAGCATCACCGTCAATGAATTATTGATGTGAACCCATCATTACTGCCCGACTGTTTTAACTTCTCTATACCAGCTGCCTCTCTCAATCAATATTCTTCTCCTAATCACAGGCTTTCTTGACAATGGCTTCCAAGTGCTCTGCACTTCACAGAGATATCACCAAATTTGTTGCATGGATTTTGAGGGGAGGGAGTTGCTTTCCATAACCCATATTTTTCAAATTTTTCTCCTATTGAGAATCTGCTCTGTGCTTTCTCTCAGTTCCTGTGTTCTGAGTTGGTCTGGCCCCAGCCATAGATGCAAAAGTGAGCATGGGACACTAGGCAAGCCAAACGTCATTTCTTTCCCATTGGCTCTGGGAAGGGACACTTGACCCAGGTGGATTGGTTTAGGAGTGGGCATATGGCCCGACTTGGCCAAATAACAGCTAAGCTGTCCAAATGATTGCAAATAGAAAATAGAGGCTTTCTCTTGTGTTCTATATTTGATCTGGGAGGGATTAGGCCTAAAGATGATATGTTACCATGTGAGGTTTGAAATTAAAGTCAGCACAGACTCGAGGGAGGAAGGGAACAGAACCAAGAGTGGAAAGAGACTGTCAAGATAATCTTCAATCTCTAGCTCTAGTCATGCCTAGAGCTACCTGAACTCCCCTATACATGAGCTAATGATTTTCCTTTTAAATCAAGTCCATCTGGGGTTGGACTTTTGCTGTAAGTCCTACATCCTAAGAGACCCCTCATTCTTGAGATAGTTGGTTACTCTATCCATTGCTGATAAAAGAGCTCTACCTAATGCAAATTGTGTGCAATAGCCTTCCTTACAATTAAGGATAGATGGTGTTATGGTGCTGTGCATTGATGAAATGTTGAATTAAGTGCCTAATGTCACAAGGGGCAGGATTTGGCACAATTCTATGTAAAATATAAGGAGATAGAAGAGAGTTAAAGGGAGAAGAATGAAGGTAAGGAATGAAAAAAAAGATGGCTCTTCATAGGATCTTCTGAGAACTTTGCCCCTGAGTATCTAAAATGATGGCACAAGGCAATATAAAGTCTGGTCAGTGAGCAAAAGCTGAAATGTTGGCCTAGGAATAGTGTCAGCTCTATAAATGTGTTTCCATACACTGGTAGACTTTTTTTCCCCCTGTACTATGTTATTGTAATTACTGGACTTAAGTGTGTTATCTTTAAGATTTTATTAACCCATTCAAATTGTAGCTTTCAAATATGTGTCATAATAATTAAAGGATAAAAATTTTTGGTCTGACTCTTAATACTATCTCCTTGAAATATAGTTTGTGTACAGATCTTACTTTCTCTTTTGACTTGTAAGAACTTCAAGGACAGAGTAAACGTTTGCTTATGTTATAGCTCCCTTTCCAATGAAATGCAGTTGGAATATGAGTGAGAGTCAATATTTTGGAGCAAATCTCTCTGAATTCTCTTAGAGCACAAATATCTTGCTTATAGAATGGAAGCATTTCAAGCACCTTACTGAATATGCATTCTTTTAGTCACTAAATCCTTCAGATGTTTTAAGATGGCTGGATTGCATTTTAAGAGTCTTAGAATCCACTGGGAACTGAAGGAGATGATGAAAAAAATTTTCAGGATTTGGATCTTTGTGTACTGGGGAGATTTGTGTGTCTGCAACAAAGAAGCTTTCAGAATTGGTAGGTTTTTTTTTTTCTTTTTTAATGTTGGCAGGGGTGAGCCGTGTTAGGAAAAGGAATTATAATGAAATTTTTTTTTCTGAGAAAGCAAAAGTTAAGATGGCTAGAGACCCAGAAAGGAAGAGAGAAATATGTCACTCTATAAAAAGTCAACAAACTCTCTATTCTTATCGGGGTTAATGGCTCAATCTGAAGTTGAAAATCAGAGACTGTAAAGATATGACTGAAGGGTTATTTTATTATTTATTTTTCCTGGAATTTGAGTCAAGAAATTAGAACGTTTAAGTTTGATCTTACTTGATATTTGTATTTAAGAGTTCCAAGGTATTATCCAGGCATGGTGGTGCAGGCTTATAATCCCAGTGATTGAGAGGCTGAGATAGGAGGATCTCAGTTTGAGGATAGTCTCAGCAATGTAGTGAGACTCTCAGCAAACTAGCAAGACCCTGTTTCAAAACAAAACAAAACAAAATTTTAAAAAGGCTGGGGCTTGATAGTTTCCTTTGCTGTACAGAAGCTCTTCAGTTTAATGCAATCCCATGTATTGATCTTCCTTTGAGCTGCTTGTGCTTTTGGGGTCTTGTTGAGAAAGTTTTTGCCTGTGCCTATGTATTGAAGTGTTGGTCCAATGCCCTCTTCAAGCAGCTGCAAGGTCTCTGGCATAACTTCCAGGTCCTTGATCCACCTTGAGCTGACTCTTGTGCAGGGTGAGAAAGTGGGGTTTATTTCCAGTTTCCTGCATATGGTTAACCAGTTTTGCCAACACCATTTGTTAAAGAGGCTATCTTTTTTCCAGTGTATATTTTTGGCTCCTTTGTCAAAAATCAGTTGGCTGTAAGCCTGTGGGTCTGTTTCTGAGTCTTCTATTCTGCTCCATTGGTCTGTGTGTCTGTTTTTGTGCCAAGAGCATGCTGTTTTTATTACTGTGGCTTTGTAGTAGAGTTTGAAGTCAGGTATTGTGATACCTCCTGCATGGTTCTTGTTGCTAAGAACTACTTTGGCTATCCTGGGCTTTTTGTTTTTCCACATGAATTTAAGGACTGATTTTTCTATGTCTGTGAGGAGCGCCCTTGGCAATTTCATGGGTATTGCATTGAATTTGTAGATCAGTTTTGGGAGGATGGCATTTTGATGATATTTATTCTGCCTATCCAAGAGCATGGTAGATCCTTCCATCTTCTAAGGTCTTCATCAACTTCTTTCTTCACCATTTTATAGTTTTCCTTATAGAGGTCTTTAACCTCCTTGTTTAGGTTTATCTCTAAGTATTTTATTTTTTGGGGTGCTATTGTGAGTGGAATTGCTTTCTGGATTTCTTTTTTGGTTGATTACAGAGTGGGAGAAGATTTTTGCCAGTTACTCTTCAGATAGAGGTCTAATATCTAGGATATACAAAGAACTCAAGAAAATCACAGGTCAGAAAGCAAATAACCCAATCAAAAAATGGGCAAAGGATCTAAATAGACACTTCACAAAAGAAGAAATACAAATGGCCAATAAATATATGAGGAAATGTTCCACATCATTGGCAATCAGGGAGATACAAATCAAAACTACCCTGAGATTTCACCTAACTCCAATCAGAATGGCAATCATAAAAAACATGAACAACAACACCTGCTGGCGAGGGTGTGGAGAAGTGGGAACCCTAATACATTGTTGGTGGGAGTGCAAACTTGTGCAACCACTGTGGAAAACAGTATGGAGGACCCTCAGATGAATGGGAGTGAACCTACCATATGATCCAGCAATACCACTACTGGTATATACCCAAAAGAATGGAAACCAAACTATCAGACCAATGCATATGTATCTATGTTTATAGCTGCACAATTCACAATAGCCAAACTATGGAAGCAGCCAAGATGTCCATCCACAGATGGATTACAAAACTATGGGATATGTACACAATGGAATTTTACTCAACCATAAAGAAGAACAAAATCATGTTATTTGCAGGGAAATGGATGCAATTGGAAAACATTATGTTGAGTGAGATTAGCCAGTCACAAAGAGCAAAAAAGCATATGTTCTCCCTAATATGCAGATGCTAGGGAGAAGATGAAGCTTAAGAGGGTCTCCAGCTAAAAAAGAGAGACCCTCGATAAGCAAAGAAGTTGATTTAATCGAAGGGATGGATGGGGGGGGCACCCTAAGGCACATGATGTACTTTCACAACTCTATCAAGGTCACTCACTCACTGACCTGAACCTGAGAGGGAGAGAGGGCAAGGGAGCGGGATGGGAATTGGGGAAGGGGTCAAATGAGAAATGTTTGCAAATATGTTGTTAACAATTTGTACCTAACAAAGATGTATGCTTACAATGCATGAATTACTACAATAAAAAATAATACTAATAAAGTAAAAAAAAAAAAAAGGCTGGGGTTGTTTAGAGGTGGAATGTCCTTGGGTTCAATCAATCCCCAGAAGCATGCGTGCACTCATATAACTTATAGCATAAGGCATGTACATTGATAAACTATATACATATAAGGTTTCTTATAGACACACATTCCTAAAAATGTATTCGTAAATATATTTATAAATGCATGCATATGTATTTAGGGAAATTTTAACAAATGCTTATGAATAATTGTGTTTAATAGCTTAAAAATGCAAATTCTATAAATGTGACTCAGTAATATTGAGTTACACTATAATTCCAGCAGCTCACTTGGTAGCCACAGAGATTTAGAGACAAATATTTCTGCCTCTTGGGATTTTAGGTAGTATCAAGATTTAACATCAGTTCACACAAACAAAAGACTTTGTTTTCTTCAAAAATGTATGACCTTAGCCGGGTGTGGTGGCGCACACTTGTAATCCCAGCATTCGGGAGGCTGAGACTGGAAGATACGGGTTCGTGGCCAGCCTCAGCTACCTAGTGAGGCACTCCACAACTTAGTGAGACTTGGTTTCACAATAAAGAATAAAAAATAGGGATGGGGGTATAGCTCGGAGGTAGAATGCCCCTGAGTTCAATCCCCAGTACCGCAAAAAACAAAAACAAAAACAAAAACAAAAAAACAAACAAACAAAAAAAATGTATGACCTCAAGTTTCTCCTGTTTAAGTGAGGCTAGAAATTTCTCACTGTCTACAATCTCCTTATGGAACCTGTCCTGGCCTTCTCTCTAAGAGTAACACTACAGTGAACTGGTTAAGACCATCAATCCTGGGTTTAAAATTCTGGTTCTTCTGTTATTAGCTCCATTAATTTATCTCATGTACTCTCACTTTACCAGCAATATTAGTAATACTAACTACTTAGGGGTTATTATGAATTAATAAATATAAGTACATAGGAAAGTGCCTATCATTACAATGAATATTAGCTCCTACCAATTTTTCCCCAACATTGTTCCCTTTAGCCACAGATGACTGGACCAGGAGTGGCTTCCTATTCTCAAGAATAGGAAATTGGCATGCAGAATCAATTAACAGACCTGAAATAAATCTACACTTTAAATAACATAAAAATCAAAACAGAGGTTTTCATATTTGAGTCACAAGCACTGAAACCCATAAATCATCAGGGGAAGTTTGGTTTTGGAAATTCTTAAAGATGTAAGATGTTATACAAACCAATTTACATATATCACTCATTTAATTCTCAAAGCAATGCCATAAGATAGATACTATTCTTTTGTACCATTTATGATAGAGAAAACTGAAGCACAGAATGGTTAGGATTCAAACCCAGGATGTCTGACTGCAGAGTCCACATTCTTACCTAATATGTATCCTACTACATATACTTATTGAGTTAGTGTGTAATGAGTGGAGGGAGGAAGAGGAGGAAGGTGAGGAAGGAAGCTGTGCCTTGCTACAGGTCTCATAAGGTCCACTTTCTATTCACGGCTTCAGTGAAATGCCCATAACACCTAGTGCTTGAATGATTCACTATTGTTTGCTTTTTCATAACTATGACTTTTTTCTATTCAGTAACAAATGGGGTATAAATTATAAATTATACACACACACACACACACACACACACACACACACACACACACAGCAACATGTGATTCTTGAAAGACCTGTAGACCAGTCAACTAACTCTGACATGGAAGTTTGGAAAAAGAACTCACACATTGGATGTCAATGTGAAGTTAGGTTCTGGATCCAGCCAACCACAGGAAGTACAATTCATTGTTGTAAATGAAATGAAATAGTTTCCTCCACTTTAGAACTAAGGTTTATTGAAGAACAGATGGCAGCAAGATGCGGTTGCTACATCTCAATGTCACCTCAGATAATTTGCATTCTAACTTCTTGCCTCTTCCAAAATCTTTTTCAGTGTCAGTTTTCATAGTTAAAGTAAGTGGTAGCTTTAATTGAGCAGAATATAGTTTAAATTAGGCATTACCATGGTAATCCTAGTCACCAAAATAGGTCAGAATCAAACTATGTATTATATATATTTATATATGAAGTCAGGAAAAAGAAAGGCATTTGTGATATTCCAAAAAGAAAGAAAGAAGCCTATTTTATTTATATGAAAAAAATGTGGTTCACTGAAAGCTTTAAAAAATTGAAAGCTTTATATCCAGTAACACCATTTGAAGAAATGCCAGAAGGGAAGGGGAGAAAATTACAATTGACCAATCAAATATGGTAGTTATTGAAAAGAAAACATTGGCAAGAATGGCTTCTGAGTCGATACAGTTTCCTCTGGTTATCCCAATGTTTTGCCTCATCTTTTTAGCTTTATCTAAGCTTTGCTCAAGTCCTAGATGCACTGAAAAAAGCCAAATTTCAAACTTGCTGGCAATAAGCTATGCTTCATTCCTTGTGTATGAACTCAGTTTTGGAATGAATCTCTCCCGGTGGAAAGAAACAGTGGAAATTTGCACAGCTCAGTTCTTGAACAGATTAAGGAAGTCAAACTCAGTGAATGTGAAATAAAAGATGGATCCCCTCCTCAGGCAGTATTTTTAAAAGGATAAAATTCATGACCACAATAAAAGTCAAACTAATTAACTACTACAAAGCACCACATTTCCTTGCATGTCAGTTCCCTCTTATGAACAAAACTAATTGGAAGAATGGCAAAGATGCTATAAAAATGCACTTTTAAGCCATAGGGTGAATGTTACCTGTCACACCATGAGCAAGTTTTGGTTTCCTGCCTGCCCTATTTCTTTGTGTTCCACTCTCCCTCATTCCCTGATTTATTAAGCTTCCAACTCACTCTGCTAATTATTACCAACATTCTGCCTTTCACACACTGGATCAGTATTTCATTTGGGATAGGAACCAGGAGCGAGAAGTCAGAATTGAGGGAAGGACTGAGGTGTGTTGGAAGATGCATGGGAGAGAAAGTGAAGAGAAAGAAGGCCTAAAGGACTGATTTTATGAGCAGTCACCTGGGGGCCCTGCTCTTAGAAGGGACCCAGACTTGGCTTTGTCACTAACTTGCTCTGCTGCTACCATCTTGAAATTATTCATAATTTGGAGCAAGGACCCTCACATTTTCACTTTGCATTGAGTTCCACAAATTATCTAGCTGATCCGAAAGTCTATGGGGCAAGAGACCTAGGGCAAGAGCAAGTAGAAAGATCTCCTAGAAGTTTTTGACAAATTATGGAAAACATCTGATGTCCAAGTCATCAGCTCACCAAAACTGAACTTCTACTACCAGAAACATGAAAGCAAAAAAAGCAAATCAGAAATGTGCCCATGGTCTGATTGTCTCAAGCTAAGAAGCCCCTGCTCTTCGTTTCTCCTCCATTCAACACACCAATACCGTAAATACCATTATAAAATGAAATTCCTTTGGTTAAGATTACTTCTGTTCTTAGAAAATATATACCTAAAATAATTAGTCATCATAGTCACTTTCATTTATTCCATTGAGAAAGAAATATTTATCATGGACTTGCTATAGCAAGTCATTCCTCCAGGATCTATGGGTATGGTAGGGCATACAGAAGTCATGCCTCCCAGATCACATTCTAGTGAGGAAACATAAAATATAGTTCAAAAATAAGTAGATAGAAATGATAGCATGTGTTACCGACATGTTACATAAAAGAGACTGAGCAGCTGCTTTAACTAGGGTGATCTGGGGTGGCCTCTCTGAGGAGATGGTCTATGAGTTGACAGCTAAGCAAATAGAAGGCAGCTTTGCAATGATCTTGAAAAAGAGTACCCCAAGGAGATATGAGAAGTCCAAAGGCTGCCAGGAAATAACTGGTTTCTTGTATTTGGGGAACAAGTAAAATGTCAATTTAGCTGAAAGCTGGTAGATGATAGGGAGAAACATCAGACCAAACAGTCAACAGAGATCAGATCACCTTATAGCCCAGAGAAGGGATTTAAATTTTATTTTAAAAGAGTAATGAAGCCGGGCATGGTGACCCACACTTGTAATCCCAGTACTTGGGAGGCTGAGACAGGAGGATCCAGGTTCGAGGCCAGCTTCATCTACTTAATGAGTCCCTCTGCAATTTAGTGAGACCCTGTTTCAAAATAAAGAATAAAAACTAGGACTGGAGGTGTATCTCGGAGGTAGAATGCCCCTGGGTTCAATCTCTAGTACCAAAAAAAAGTAATGGAAAGCTGGGTGTGGTGGCACACACTTGTAATCCCAGTATGTCAGTACATGGGAGGCTGACACAGGAGGATTGTGAGTTTGCAGCCAATCTCAGCTACTTAGTGAGACCCTCCACAACTTAGTGAGACTCTGTTTCAAAATAAAGAATAAAAAATAGGGCTAGTAGCTGGGGGCAGAGCTCGAAGGTAGAATGCCCCTAGGTTCAATCCCTAGTACCGAAAAAGAGAGAGAGAGAGAGAGAGAGAGAGAGAGAGAGAGAGAGAGAGAGAGAGAGAAACAAGAGAATTTTATAGTAGGGATTTACATGATTCAATTTGTATGTATAAGAAAATTCCACCTACTTTGTAGAGGGAGGAGTCTACAGCAGGGACATGAATTAGAGACCATGAAGGTGACCCAGGGAAAAGAGACTAGAAGCAGCAACAAGAGTTACGGTAGCAATGGAGACTATAAAGAGTGGCAGGGTTCAGGACAGATTCTGAAAAACTGACTGATTTTCCGATGGATTAGATGTGAGATGTTATAGGAAAAGAGAAAACATTGGCTGGCTCCTATGTGGTTAGACTGAGTGACTGTTTGATTCAGGCCCCATTTCTATCACAAGGTACAATGAAAAGGTTTTTACTGTATTGTAGATGACAATGGAAAGCAAGAATTCATTTTGATCCTCCTTTACATTTGAGGAAACTAATAGACATCTAAGTGAAGACATTGGATAGGTAGTTAGGTATGTGAGATCTAGCACGGAATAGGAAATAATTATTACTGTGATAACATATTTCAAAGCCATAGGATGGGATGAAAATCACCTTAAGGAGAGAATGTAAATAAAAATGATGAGAGAGATAAAGATGGAACCATGGACATGCCAAGATTAAAAGTCAAATTTGATAGTAGATGGAAATCAGGAGAGGGGATATCACAGAATCATTGATGAAATGTTTTTAATGGAGGATGATAACTGAATATAGATATTCAATGAGAATTCAAGATAGAACAGAAAAAAAAATGACCATTGTACTTGTCAGGATGGAAGTAATTAATAACCTTGAGAGAGGTTATTTATGTAAGTGGGATTAGAGGTGTGAAGAGAAAAGTGCTTAAGCAGATTGAATAGCAAGGAATGAGAAGTGCAGATGGGTCTGTAGACAGTCCGTGTGGGTAGCTTTTTTGGGAAGAGGGGAAGAAAGAGAAGAGAAATACAACAATGGGTAGAGAAGGACACAGGGCCAATAAAGTCTTCATTTATAAAAAAAAAAAAAAAAAAAAAAAAAAAAAAAAA
>PVLC010013901.1:0-40491 GCA_004027655.1 Graphiurus murinus
TATATGTAGTTTCTGGGATTAGCCTCAATTGGGCTTCAGTGGAAAATTATATGAGTGTCCCAATACCAACTTATATCCCTTGGCCATATTGAATATACTAAAACCAGTCTATAAAATCTCAAAACTAATAACTTGACACTTTCAGTTAGAGCCAATATCGCAAGTAAAATATAACTCATGATGAGCTGTCTTATAAGGGTTCACGTCACAGCTGTTATTTATTGGATTTTGCTAATGAATCAGGCTTTCATATCAAATCACCATAGGTCCATTTTACAGAACATATATTTATATAGAAAATAATAGTATTATTATAGGCCTTGGCATAAGCCCTTGGAAAATTCTCTCCTCAAGTTATACTTTCTCATAACAGTGATTATTTTTCCTGCCAATATTTCTGGTTGAGGCAAAGCACATTCCACCTTACCCAGTATTGATTCTCTATTGCTGAGTTTCGGTTCCATACCTGTGGATTTGGTGCCTATCCTATATTTAGGGTTTGCTCTTATTGCTTATTAAGCATGCAGTAGAATGTCTGCATTTTCAGGTTATGAGGTATTTTCATTGGATGTACCTTCTTTTTATACATACGGATATTATTTTTTATTGGTGCATTGTAATTATACGTCTTAGTGAGATTTGAAGTCAAATAAACAAACTTGCACACAGGACTTGGTATGATTCCCTTCAGATCTCACTCTGCTACCCTCCCCATACAGAATAGCTAGATTGGTAATGATACTTTATACATGGGCATAGCATAAGTTGAACTGTTTCTTTTGTCAGTTCTCCCTCTCCCCTCCCTATCACCATTTCCTTATCCCTTTCCACTATTCTACTGGTATCTCTCCTCTATTATCTAAAGTCACATTTATTTCCTATTTTTTCTCTAGCTTTCACATATAAGAGAAAACATTTGACCCTTGACTTTCTGGGACTGGCTTATCTCACTTGGTAAGTGTGGGGCAACACTGAGTCTTTGATGATGGCAATTCTGTAGTGCTGAAGGTAATCAGTTTGTGTATTGGCTTCTATTTAGAGTAATTTAGATGCAGAAATAATAATTTTTAGAATTCCACAAAAGTAATTTTTAGTTTTACCTAAGAAAAGAAAAAATTGACAATTTGTATAGTTAATTTTATAGAAACACAAAGAGTGGGAGAAAAGAATTGATTGATCAAAATGCTATTATTACATATTCAAAATATATTTGTTTCCAAATTATTTCAAAGACATCAATTCTAATGTGGAGAAAAATTTATTCTTAACATTTATTTATTTAAAATATTTCACCAGTGTTATTGTATATAATCCATAAATATCCTTAAGATTCATTTATAAAACAAACTTTCATATTGTAAGACTAGGAAAGTCATAAAGTATCTCAGTACTCTTCCTAAATATTACAAATTGCCTGGGCAGGTCCAGTGTAGAAAGAGAGAGATGTATGAATGAGGGCTTTTCTTAAAAGAACTTATATCTGGCTTTAAATCCCAGTATTGATAACCTGGTTTTGGCTGTTAGGTAACTCTTGAGTTCTCTCATTTGTAAAATGTGAAAAATATAGTAGCTACTTCATAAAGTAGATGTAAACATCAAATAGAGACTATTAGCATGGTAGCTGAAACAAAGCAATCTATCTTTAATATTATATATTATTGCTATCGGCTTTATAATTCCTTGTATACAGAGAAACTTGCCCCTAAAGCGCACTCTTGTATTAACTGCGACAATCAATTTTTATGATGTATTATAAGATCTTTGGATAAGGGGCTAAATATGGAATAACCCTAACCGTTTAGAATTTATCTATTGGAACAAACTAGTGAACTATGAACCACTTTTCTCTATAGATATATTTTGTTTGTCTCATACCTATTCTGAATCACTCATTTTAATTACCTCCTAGTAATCTCATTTCTGATCTTCTGGTATATGATGCTATTTAGGAGAAGGACAATCGCCCCAAATTTCCCTGTCCACCTACTCTGGAATACAAATTTTCTTTCATTTTTTTTATTCAGAATTTTTTTTATTCTCATCAGCTTTTAACATTATACCTTTCTATTAATAATTTAATCTAAGCTTTCAAGTATATTTGCCTACAGTTGTTGATTACATTCAATATTGTCTTTTTAATCTTTCAGAAAAAATGTAACAAGCATATGATCTGTTAAATACAACACTAACTAGAAAATGAATATTCAATAAAATATAGCATGGCCCCCAAATTCAAGATGCTCATAATCTGCAATGCATGAGAAAGCCCAGGGGAGTTACCAAGTAGCCTCAGTTGTCCTTATCATTAGACTTTTGAGCTAATCAAAGGCTGCTGTTGAATTTTGGGATGGTTTGTTGCAGCATAAGGCTAAGTCTTATAGAAATGAGCACTGGATGTGAAGTGTTGCCCTAAGAAAACTTGAAGTGTATTGCATTGGTTTTTTTTGATTGGATGTGTGGGTGAAAACTGAGAATGTACTGCAGTCACACAACAAAGTTTGGAAAAAGAGTAAATTGTCATGGAGGCTATACATGCTGAGGAAACTGTTATGTTCTTATACAACAAACTAAAAAATGTTGATTTGGAAGATAGAAATTATACCTAATAAACATTTAAATTTGACCAGGGCAGATTTTTTTATTTTTGTATCTGTGTGGCACTAAGGATTGAATTCAGGGACATTCTACTTCTGAGCTACACCCCCAGTCATTTTAAAAATAGTTATTTTGAAGTAGGGTCTCATTAAGTTGCTGAGGGTCTTGCTAAGTTGCTGAGGCTCACCTTGAACCTGCGATGCTCCTGTCTCAGTCTCCCATGCACTGTGATTATGAGCATATGCCACTACACTCAGCTTAAAGGCAGAATTTTCTAAAAATGTATCCATTGTTTTTTATTGCGTATGATTATTCACAAGAAGAGGGAGTTGAAGTAAAGAAGAAAATTTAGTTTATAATTAGAATTTAGAGGGAATATAGAGAAACAACTACTTGCTGGATTGGATAAAAATGCATTTCTCCTCCAACATTCTAATTGGAGATGGATTCTCTAAGCTAAAGGAGGCCTGGCAACAAACGTCAGGTCAATGACTCTAAAACCATTTGTTAATAGTTTTGGAATACTTAATATGACATACAATATTGAAAGTGTTATATTTCAGCCAGAAGAAAAGACTTGATAGAAAGAATTGAAAGACGCTGTCTGGGAACCTGCTGACATGCCAAAAGTGCTATAGCATGCCACAAAAAGTACAGATATGGGTTTTGAGGCAGGGAGTAAACACAGGATGCATAGTAAACCCACAATGCTTTAAAGAGAGTGTATCAGCACCATGTTGAATTAAAAATAACTGACATTTCTTAAATAGTGAAAGGCCTTCAAAACTCTCAATTTTCAAGTGTCGGAAAGTAGGTTATAAAAAGTAACACAGATGTAAACTGAACCTATTTCTTTTGAAAAAGGAAGAACTTTTCAGAAGGAAAAGCAAAGAGCACAAAGTGTAGAACCAAGAAGTACAGAGAAGAATCTACTAGGAAGTCATTTGGAGAATGCAATAAAGACAAGTAGAGTGAGGAGTTATTCAGAGGGAACAAACTGCATCTTATTTAGGAGATATTTCTTCACCTGGGAATAAGGCCACCTGTCAACTTACCCTCTGTAGTATTCCAGTGGTAAGGAAGCAGTCACACTATTATCTCCCTTTGCAATGGGAATGATTATTTCCCCTTTTTACCACTGCATCTTAGGTTTGTCAGTACTAAATAAATGGTACATGTTAGTTCATAGACTCCTGCATTAATGGGAGCCATTACTGAGGACATATACTAGACATTGTATAATTCATAATGGGATGATATTTTGGGGGCTCTGAAATGAGGTTAGCATATTTTTTATGTGAAATATAGAATAGTTGTGCCAGATTGTGTAGGGAGATTGTATTGGTCAACATTCTTAGTGCTATAATCTAAGGAAAATGACCACACAACTTAGAAGATGAAAAATTTATTTGCTCACAGTTCTTGGAGGCTTCAGGGATCAGTTCATGTCCGGTCAGTTCTATGGAGTTAGGAGTATGGTGACAGGAAGTAGAGAGGGATAGTGCAAGACTTCTCTCTCACATCACAGATACCAGAAGCAGAAAAGAGCAAGGGGAGGAGAGAACCATGTAATCCCCAAGACCACAATCCCAGGGACTCCTCCTTAGCAACCAAACCCTACTTCTAACATTGCTACCTGGTTTTCTGTGAGGGCTAGGGGGGCATTCTAAATCCAAACCATTACAGAGATAGATTAAGAAGACAACCACAAATCCTTTTCCTTCATGAATCTTTGCCCCTCTGCCACATAGCTTCCAGTGCCTTCCCACTCTGTCTCTGGGCTCAGCCAGTAATTTGTTTCAGCTAATAGTAAGTATGCTATTGTAATGCCATAAGAGGGCAATTTGGAACCTCTGTGAACAAAACCACATGAATAAGTCTGCTGCCTAAGGATGAACCACAATGTAGGAAGAAGCCCTGCTTGTTTCAGGCAAGGTCTGGGTCATATGAGTAGATCATCATCCAGGCCTACAAGTCATCTTCTGACCTCCAGCTGACTGTGGGCACAAAGACTAAGCCCTGGCTAGACCACAGGGACCAATCTGGATGAGACTACCCCAAATTGAAGAGCCACAGATTCATGGGACAAATGGTTTTTATCTTAAACCATTGAATTTTGGATACTCTGTTAAGATTACCAACACATTCAGCTACATTATTAGTCAAATGCAACAGTAGTCTAAAGATATTTTAAACAAGTGAAGACGAAAGACATTTTTTCTACCTTATCCTTTTTGGGACAGCTTCCAGAGGATGTACTTTGGAAGAAAGGAAATATACCAAAATCTGGAAAATAAGGACAATGAAGGAAAAGGGAAAACAGCATAAGAGAGCATCCAAGGGAAGTCCTGAGTTGCATGAGAACTCCGAGATGTCTACTGCACATTAGAGAAGGGAGTCTATGGACTGAGCCCCCGGCTCAAAAAAAAAAAAAATCTCCAAAGCTAAGTGCAGAACTGATGGATGGTCTGATTCATTTGAGCTATGGTAAAAATCACTAAAATGCATTGGACAACATGATTGATATGTTAAAAATAGTGAAAATTACAATTGATTAATAAAAAATGAATAGTATAAGTATATTATGTGTGAATATGCAAACACCATTGGAAAGTTTTGAAGTTTTTACACTACCTCTTATTCAAACAGCCATTTGGTTTTTAATAAAGTGTTTCCCTATGGAGGAATTAACTACCTTATACTTAAAGCTAACTTTGTATCATCAAAATTCTGAGCTTTGTTATCCTCATATGTTAAATGAGGATAAAATACCTAACTTTACAGATTAGTAATGAGACATATATAAAGTGCCTATTACAGGTCCTTGCTAATAGTGGTTGTTGGAAAATGGCAGCTAAATAAATAGACTCATTATAGTGCACATGTATTTATGTGTTTCAGGTATTTTATCAGAATTAAGTTATCTTGAAAAGGAAAAAAGTTATAGCTAAAATTTAAGGAAAATATATCAAATGATGCATCATTTTGAACCTCACTATGATGTCACATTACAATAAACCAGTAACAGTGTCCGAGGGAAGAAACTGGAATGAGAAATGTGAATCTGGTTTTGCTATTTTTTTTTCAAGACAAGTCTTTTAATCCTAGTATATTTGTTTAAAAAATATGATCATATTATTTGGTAAACACATTTTCCAAACAAGTAAATCAGAAGTAAAACACTCTGAGATGGAGAGAGTTAAAGCCCAATAAGTTTTTTTTTGTGAAGAACAACTAAAAGCAATTATGGTTGTAGGATGAGATTGGGTTTCCTGGTATATTTGTTTTCCAGAACTGCTATATCAAAGTGCCACAGATTGAGTCTTTGCTTCTGGAGGCTGGAGATCCCAGATGAACATGTGGGCAGGGCTTGTTCCCTATGCAGACTGTGAAGAAGATCCAGTTCCAGGCCTTTCCCTGGCTCCTGTTGGTTTACTGATAATATTTGGCATTCCCTGGTTTATAGAAGCAATGTTTCAATCTCTGAATTCATCTTCATGTGGTTTATCCCAGTGGGGTGTGTGTGCGTGCGTGTGTGTGTGTGTGTGGCCATGTATCCAAATTTCTTCTTTTGAGAAGGATATCAGTCATATTGAATTAGTCCCACCTTATTCCGCTATAACCTCATCTTTACTAATGATGTCCTCAGCTACTCTATTTTCAGATGAGGTCACATTTTTATATACTATAGGTTAGAACTTCAATGTACACATTTTGGATGATATATTTCAACCAGTAACACCTGAGATGGGCATTCTTCTTGTCCTGTTTTTTGATGAAGCATGACTCAGGTCAACTTATGGATTGATCTAGAAAACAGTAAGGGAATGATGATGTAAGTGAGAGGAGGATGACTGGTGGAGAGACAATGAGTTGTTTTAGGTGGTATTTCAGGCCTGTGAGAGGGAGTGTATGTGGAGGGGTTCAGTTACAACAGAAAAGGAAATGCAGCCTGCAATGATAAAGCAGAAAAAACATGATAGTGTTGATGTAAATGAGGTGGAGAAGTCTGTGTTGGGAAGAATAAATCTTCTGCTGGATAGCTTTTGTTTTCTTTTCTTTTTTTCTTTTTTTGATACTAGGGGTTGAACACAGGGGAATTCTACATACAACTATACCTCTAGCCATTTTTTAAACTATTTTTTTAAACAGGGTCTTGCTCATTATTGAAAGTGTCACTAAGTTACTGAGGCTGGCCTCAAATTTGTGATCTTCCTGTCATAGCCTCCCAAGTACTAGGATAACAAGAATGCACCACCACTCCTGGCGATGGTTTCTATTTCCTTAACAAATAATTAGGGGATATTATCAGCTGAAAATAGTGATGAGAATGGGAAGGTCTAAAGAGAGAGAAGGCATTAAATAATTGTCTTAGAGCAGGGGAAAGGAAATTATTTGGAATACCTGGATTTTAATGTAAAATGATGACACAATGTTTTCTATATGTAACTGGTTAAATATATCTTGATATAGACAGATAATGGGATAAAACAGAATAAAATATATAACCCTCACAAAGAAGGATGTCAATCTGTTTGTACTGACATAAAAGTTCTCCATCATGATTTATTAAGAGAAGAAAGCATGATGTGGCACTCTATATAATGATTCCTTCCAGATAAAGGCATACTCCCCCCACACACACATATGTGTGTGTGTGTGTGTGTGTGTGTGTGTGTATTTTTTTTAGGAATATGCATTTTTCTGGAAAGATATGAAGAAAATATTAAAATTATTAACAATGTTACTTTCAGGGAAAGATAATGGATGATACACACACATACACACCCACACCCACACCCATGCACACACAGAAATTCTAAGCCATATATGTGAATTAATTTTATGTTGTAAAAAATATCAATAGAGATTATGTGGGTTTTGTGGATAATGAGGGATTCTGGTTTTTTAACTAGCATTTTTATATATGAATGTATTATATATGTAAATATATATAGTGATACATGCATATTCATGCTTACAGTGCCACAATTCACAATAGTCAAATTATGAAACCAACCTTGGTGTCAGTCAACAGATTAATAAATAATGAAAATGTAGTATATATACACAGTGGAATTTTACTCAGTCATAAAGAAGAAAAAATTATGTCCTTTGCAGGAAAATGGGTGAAATGAGAGAATATTATGATGAATGAGATCAGCCAGTCTCAGAAAGTCAAGGGTTGTATGGTTTCTCTCATACATGGAAGCTAAAGAGAAAATAGAAAACAAAAGGGACTTTATATAAATGAAGAGAAAGGACAGTAAAATAGTAGAATGAGATTGGAGGAGGGAGGAGGAGGGGGGAAGGACACAGTTCAAGTAATGTTATATCCATACATGGAGGTATCATTATCAGTGTCACTATCATGTCTGGGGAGGACAGCAGGGTGGGATCCAGAGGGAAACACACCAAGTGCTGTATGCATGAATGTTTGTATCACCACTCTGTGTATGATGTATAATTACAATGCACCAATAAAAGTGTATTTAAAAAACATCATTCTTCAAAATGCATATAAAGTACCAACAGCGATCATGAGGGCTTTGTGGGTAATTAGGGGTAATGCTTTTGTTGTTGTTATTGTTTTGTTGAACTAGAGATTGAATCCAGAATATTTTACTTCTAAACTACACTCCCATCTCTATTTTATTTTACATTTACAAACAGGATATCTCTGAATTATTATGTACTGGCTTTGAACTTGCAATCTTCCTGTCTCAATCTCAATTTCCCAAGTACTAGGATTACAGGCATATGCCACTATGCCTGGCTGTGTTGTTGTCTTAGTTTTTCTAAGATAAAAAAAAATTACAAAAAGAAAAGTTGGAGACGGTAACTGATTAAAGTGGCATCTCTTCTGATTTCTCTGTCTCTATCCCATATATAGCTTTTAATTATAAATTATGGAATAAAAGCATGAACACATTTGTTTCCTATCACCTCAACTTTTTTATTAGTTTAAAAAATTTCTGCTTATGAAATCAGAGAAATGCCAACTGTACAATGACATGCTCACACATGATAACCATAACCAATTGTTCATTGGTCATGGATTTCAGCATAGCAGTTTATTGACAGTTTTACCCAAGAGAGTCTTGGCAAATGTTACAAGTAGCATTCCACACAAGGCCTGGATGACTTGCTTATGAAGACTCTGTGATGAACTGATTAATCATGCCAGGGTTTCTCTGGCAGAATCTCACTCAGTGATGGTGGCCGATCATTCAGAAAACACTCAAGAACTCAGATCAGTTCCCACTCATTTAGCATAGGATGCAAACACTTTTGAAGTATATTTGCTAACCTACAAACTATAATAAATCAAATCCAGAGACTATCTGGAACAAAATTCCGTAGCACATTGTCATCTGAAATGATAAAATATATCATTTTAAGACATTTGACAGAAAGGACTTATAATAGGGAAGAACTTACAAGAAGGAAAAGAATTGAATTGTGTCTAATTAATGATACAATTTTGTCTTGTTTAAGAAGAGTTGAATAGAGTGATGGATGAATTTTTGTCTTAGTTTGAGATACCCTTCAGTATTGGCTGCAGATAGACTTAATATTGTTTTCTAGAGTACACCATCAATATATTCTAAAACCCCACATGGTATGGGATCCAAGTGAAAGGTATTCATCTAATTGCAAGTGGAAAAGGAGAACTTAGGAATTTTATGTATGCAAAGTGATCCAGAGATGGGCACAGTGGTGCATGCCTGTAATCCCAACACTTGGAAGGCTGAGACAGGAGGATCACAGGTTCCAGACCAGCACCAGCAGCTTAGTGAGATTCTCAACAACTTAGCGATATCTGTTTTGAAGTAAACATAAAATAAGATTGAGGTGTAGCTCAGAGGTTGAGTGCCCCTGGGTTCAATTCCCAATAACAAAAACAAATAAGTTTTCCAGTTAAATTGAGATTACATGAAGAGCCCATATCCTCAGCAGCAATACATCTTTTGAGATGTTAATGATTAACATTTATTGAGATTTTCTTTGTCCTGAGAAATGAATTAAATGAATTGAGTATCCAACATGTGCCTTATTTAATTCACTTAAAAATCCTGTGAGGTTGGTATTATTATTATACATTCATGGAACTTAGTTGAGGCTCAAAGAGGTTAATTATCTTATAATTAACTTATATATAGCTCAGCTGGAATTTGAAACAAGTCAAATTCTATAACTCATGCCCTTAACAAGAAGGCAATACTTATTATAACAGATGTAGATAGTTTTGGGATCCTTTTGAAGTGTCTGATAACCTATAGTTATCTTCCGTGATTTATACTAAATTCAGATTAGGATCACCATGGAAACTTTATCTGAGATTCCCAAACTTTTAACTAAAACAATTACCCTAACATTTTTCAAAAAACATCTGATCACTTGATTGTGCATGGCAATCAAGGGGGAAACACACAGTACATTGAGTTATGAGAAAAGCACTTTAATGATTGAGGCCATTTGTAGTATCTGGGACTAACTTTAAATATTTGTCCTTATTATAAATTTGCATGATAGTTATTATACTGATGAGCAATTTTAACTGAAAGAGATTAAACAACATGCACAAAGTCACACAGAACTCTGATGATTTATCTCTTCAGGGTTTTTCTCTGAACCATACTGAATATTTATGATCAAGTAAGTAAAATTTGGTAATGAAAGAACTCCTAGGGCATCTTATTTGAACTTACTAGGCATATCCAGTCTTTGAACATCCTAGCTGGGCAGGGAGTATATGAAAAACTGCTATATACTCAATTCTCTGAGGATTATAATAATAATAAAAAAGCAACAAAAAATGAGACCAATAAATAATCACAGAATTTTGCTTGACTGACCTAAGCTTGAAAGCTCATGCCCCTAAGGAAGAGTAGAATAATTACATGAGGGAACAAACCAAATACATGAGGGACCTGAAACAATATTCCTTCTTCCTTCATGCACTTTCAGGTGCTCAGAAGAGCCCCTCTGATCAAAATGATGACTGATGGAACATATATTCCATGCAAATACTCTGTCATTTAAAGAATGTGCTAGAGTATGTTATAAGTTTAATCCTCATAAGTCAATATAAAAAATAAAGAATAGAGCTAAGAAACAAAATGATTCAGAAGTAAAGCAGTAAAGTCTAGCAAAAACTTGGAGATAATATTAACTGAAAATTTCTATGTGTGGAGAGAGACTATAAAATACCTGAATATCCTTGACATAGTCAAAGACCCTTCAAGAAATGGAATTTTTTTTACTGCAGAAAGTATCAAGGAATGTATAAGGAAGGCAATCAAATCTGCAGACTGAAAGAATAGACTAGAGCTGCAATTAATCCCCTTCTCTGAATTGTTTTTTGTTTTGTTTTGTTGTAGTACTGAAAATTGAATTGAACCCAGAGATGTTATACCTCTGAACTACACCTCCAGTTCTATTTTATTTTTTATTTTATGGTCTGGATAAGTTGTGGTGCTGGTCTTGAGCCTGTGATCTTCCTGTCTCAGCCTCCTAAATTCTAGGATTATAGGTATGCACCACCATACCCAGCTGTATTGACTGTTTTGTAGGCATGTGACATTATACATTTAGTGTCCTAAAGCAATAAAAACCACTTATTTATCTTACACTTTCTATGGGCCATGTATTTGGCAGCAGTTCAGTGGATCAGTTCTGTTTAAGGATCTGTCATAAGACTGAGATCAGATGTCAGCTGGGGCTGTAGTATCGGCAGACTTGATAGGAGCCACTTCCAAGTAGATGATTCAATGGCTGTCAAGTTAGAGCTGTTGGCTAGTAGGAGGCCTCACTTTCTACCCTTGTTGGCATCTCCATAGGACTGTTCCTCACAGCACAGAAAGAGTAAGAATTCCCATGTGCCAAGGCAGAAACTATCCTTTTTATGACCTAGCCTTAAAAGTCCCTCTCTGTGACATCTATTATATTCTATTGATCTCATTGTTCAGCTCTGATTATATTAGGGGACATCTAGGAGGCTAGCTCTCCTGTTTTTCAGTCTCCTTCCCCATCACCTTGAAAAATGGCTTCTGTACTAGCACAACTACCAATGTGAGAAGAGTTTGAGGGCCTAAGCCAAGCTTGTATATAAAAATACAGTATAAGAGATGTGTAATTAGTTGCATATGTCTTGTTTAAATATTCAGCAAACTTTTCCATTATTTTATCCACATTCAGAGTATCATGTTATTCAGAGCAATTTAATACTTTTTTTGCTGTGCTATTTCATTAAAGATATCTGAATAATAATATTCACCAGGAACATCATTTATTAAATTTTTAACAATGTTTCAGCCAATGCCGAGAAACTAAAGGCATTGCCTAATTTAATTCTCTCAATAACTATATTATGCTCATTTTTTCAAATAAGGAGATTAAGGTAAAAGAATGTAAGAAAGATGCACAAGGCAGGAGAGTTGAGATATAAACTTATATTAACTTTAATTCAAAGACTGCCCTACTAACTCTATGCTTCATTTCTAGGTCTCTAGAATACTCAGGTCACAAACTTTATGCCCTAACATTCATCACAGGGCAAGGGTTGCAGAATTAACATCCCAAGTGGGAGAGTTACCAGTTGTTTGCAATAGAGAGATTGAGATATACCAGAAAGGTTGGAAGGAAAATAATGGAGCTGTAGAAAGTACACTGATGATGGAGGGTATCAAGAAGGGATACAGGTAACAAAGGAAAACATGGTATGATGATGATACATTCAGACATGAAAGAAGCATACATACCTAGTTGTAATGAGTGCTGAGAACACAGTGAAGTTAACAGGTGCATAGGAAAAGCTGGCACATGCTTATACTCGGGCCAAGTCTCAGATCTTGGCTTCACCACTACCAGTCTCTTGACTGAGTTTAGAAAAGCTATACGAATTCTTTGAGCCTTAGGATTCTAATCCTGAAGTGGTGGTGGTGATAGTACTAACCACCTCACTGTGTAGTTACAAGGATCAAAGACAATTAATGCCCCTGGGAGACCATTTGGCTTATGGAAGGCCAAAGACAACATTCTGTGTATTCTAGGAATTGTAGTAAGTGCCATATTTATGTGTGTGTGTGTGTGTGTGTGTGTGTGTGTGTGTGTGTGTATGTGTGTGTGTGTGTGTTTAATTTAATTAGCAGTATAAGCTTGGATTCTTTACTTTCAAACATATGACTTTGGGAGACATAAATGATGCCAGAACTATTTAAAATTATAATTAATTTTCCCTAATGGTAACAGAAAACAAGCATTCTCCATAGTTTCTTTCATTAGAAAACAAATTTCAGTATTATTTTTAAAGACGCTTAAATGCATTCCTTTAGCATTATGTAATTCCAAACTCATCACACTTAAATTGCTCTTTTCTGAATAATTAATCCACACTCTTTTATACCCCTCACTGGATCATAACCTTTCTGGGGCCAGAGCATTTTTCTTGCTGATTATTCTTGTAATCCCAGCACTTGGTATAGTATCTGGCACAGAGTGAGGAATCCATAAATGCATGATAATTAAATAGAAGAAGCTATTTTTAAGTGCTTTGGAGAAGAATCAATGTGAACTAGCTTTGCAATGGTAAAATGGAAAAATATAAAAATATATAAAGGTTTTTTTTTTTTCATGTGTGTGTGTGGTACTCGGGATGCAACCCAGGGGTATTCCACCTCTGAGCTCCACCCCCAGCCCTATTTTTTATTCTTTATTTTGAAACAGGGTCTCACTAAGTTGCAGAGTGCCTCACTAAGTAGCTGAGGCTGGCATGAACCCAGATCCTCCGGTCCCAGCCTCCCAAGTACTGTGATTACAAGCATGCACCACCATACCCGGCGCATATGAAATTTTATCGTAATGTTGTGGGATAACAGGGTCCCACTCGTGGGTCCTTGGCCTCCACGATAAAAAGAATTTTAACACGTGCCAGTCGGGAACAAAACGTAGGAATTTATTTGGTAAAAAACAAGGGACTCAGGGGAAGTAAGTAAACAGAGGTCTTCCAGGCCACAAGAGCAGGAGGGTGAGAGAGAGGTCTTTGCCTCCTTTAGTTCTTATATAGATTTCCAAGAGGGGGTTGGCACAGAAGCAGTCTAGACCTACCCTTTCTCAGGTTTTCAAAAGATGAGACATCACTGGCTGAGATCTGACCTTTGTCCTGAATCTCAGGTGGGGGCAGGGATCCAGGGGATTAAAGGTGTAGCCCACTGAGACTTCCGCCTAAAATTTGGGCACACCCTATAGGGTGGAGTTAGCTTATGAACTCTCCAGATTTTAAAACTATATTTTTTTCCTTTCTTTCCCAATGTCTCCTTTCTGCCTAAATTTTATTCCTTCTACTCTACCTCATCAATATTATTTGCACTATAATATTCATATTTTACTTTAGTTTTAATGCAAGCCTATAAGAAGGGGTTGGGCTTTGTTCTCAGGAAAACATGTAAAGTCAGAACATTAACACTATCTTTCATGAATAAAGCCAATTATAATTTACCAACATAGTACTGTCATATTCACACATTGTAAGTGTGGAAACCTGATTTATAAGCCTGATGTATTTTAACTAGATCCTGAAGGAGTGTGCTGTGCATGTTGTAGTGCTTGACTGCTTCCAGAGACTGGAAAAGACAATAGATTCTGGTTCTTGTTTAAATCAGGATAGGCATAGTATTGAACCAAGAGATAGAAAGATGAAATATGCATGGTCTTTTCTGCCCTTGAACCCTTTAGTGCAAAAGAAAGCATTACTGTGTTTCAGTTTGGACTATAATGAGCAATATACTTAGATACTATGGGACACATAGGGAAAACTTATTTCGATACAAAAGGATTGAAGGAGGTCTAGAAGGTAGCTAGGATTCTTAATGTCAGGGAAGAAAAAAACAAGAACAAGAACAGAACACTTATTTTTGTATTTGTTGCTTCTCTTATTTTATTTTTATTATAAAAGTTCTTAGTACTAAGTAGTTTATACAGAAAAGTTGATGTGGAAAGGACTACCTTTAAATCTCTTAATACTAAAAGCCACCCATGTCTCGAAATGCCTTGGAAAGAGATGAGTCATAGCATCCTACTGAAATAGTATCTTTTAGGTTAATAGTGATATATTTGATTTTATGTACAGAAGAATCAGTTGTGTACACCTAACCTAGTTTGATTGCATGCTCCTTAGCAGTTTTATTTTCCAGATTCATAATATGAGTGATTTTTAAAATAATAATAATATTTGTACTTGCAACTACTAAAGCAGTCTATGTATTTGCTCAACACTCACCTTTCTGAATATTTATTATCAAGCCTATATCAGAAGCATCAGTGTTAGCACAACAATCAGCACTGCTTAAAGAAAGAAGAAGTGGCACCAACGGAGTAAACGTCTGCTTCATCAACATGAGAATAGTAGACATCCTGAGGTGAGGTAACTAAATAACCCTGGATTTTCTGGTGCTGCAAGAGTATGGAAGAGAGACAAGCTGCACATCAGTTAAAAGGGAAGAATAGGAGGAAAGAAAAGTAAAGGTTTGAGTTTCAGGGAATATTATTGATGAAGGAATGAGTTTGAATGTTTTCCTTCCCATCATTGGGACTCACAATAAAATAGCATTCTAAAAACTTGTTTCAATTGCTTTACCGTGCTTAATTAGTCCTCTTCAAATCTGGCTGATAATTACATATTCAACACACAGTCCTAGAATAACTCCCATGTAGAAGTGCCATGGATACAAAATATTAAACATGAAAAAAGCTCCTCCTTTATGGAATTTACGGATATACTAAATTTACAAATAAGTATACATTTCAAGTTTGAAATAATATTATTTCGACATGAGAGATTTAAAAAAAATGTGTATCAGTTGTTCTGGGTCTATCTAGAAATAGCAATTAAAATAGCTATTTAATTTATCTGATCCCATTAATCTGTAGAACTAAAGAACTAAACATATGATTGTTTTTATAAATGTAATTTTCTCCATCATGGCCCTTGTAAATTACTTTTCATATAATAATTAATAGAAAATAATATTTTTCAAACTATATTTTTGTCTCCTTCCTCCTGACAAATGTATATTAAATGGTGTGATATAAATACAAATCTTCAAACCACTATTCTGCATGAAAGATCTCCAATATGTCTGTATTTATATAAAGCTATAGAAAAGCAGAGAGTTATTATAATAAAATGATTTGATGATGAGAAGAAAATGAAACAGCTGGGACAAGATGAAGCCCTGGACTCTGGGGAAAATCAAATTCATGTCCACACTAATGCTCTTACTACCTGACTTGTTGCAAAACAAATACGATTTATTAAATAAATATGCTAGAGTGACTGTTTTAGGCAGAATCACTTGTTCACTGCTGCTAAACATTTTAACAATAAGCAGAATAATAAAGATTTTTAATCATGGTGATGGCTGATTTTTTCCCCCATTGCTTCAAAAGCTGTTTTGAAAGAAGCATTTATTTGCTGCTTTATTTGGCTTGATGAAAAAGTGAAACACAATATATAAAGAATTATGAGCTCACTTTAATTTCTCTCTCTCTCTCTCTCTGGTGTAGACTTTCAACACATAATAATTTACAATGCATTTCCTTCTAAATTAGACTGAGCTAAAATTTCAGCTAAAGCAGGCATGAGCCCCTTGTTGTTTTATTTGAATATCAACTGGACAGAAACCCAACTTTTCATTTAATGCAGAATGACGAGCAGGTCCAGAAGGTTGTCACAGAAGGGGCAGTGGTTGTTTTTATTTAAATGTAAAGTTCCTATTTTTGGTGATATTGCCTATATATATTGGCTTTTTTTTTTAATGTGTGTGCAATTTTTATTTTTTCATGAGGAGGTGAGACCGTGTACTGTGGGGGTTTTCTCTAGAGGCCTGTTCTCCTGGCTGGATATGTATGACAGGTTCAGGCATTAAATGGCTTTAAGCTTGTCAAAGAAAGGTTATTGAAAATGTCCCTGCCTTTCAGGCTCTGTGCTCAGTAGGAGAGCGAGTACGGTCCTCCGGGGCCGTCTTTCTATTTAGACATGTCATTTGGCTCTTTGCCTATAGCAAAAAATGCGACACCATCTGCTATTTCTCACTAATGGCTGTCGGGCCCCAGTGTGCCTGGCTCGCTGTGCTTACGTGTTTCCCACCAGCTGCTGGACACAGCTTCACTAACACAGCTCTCTACAGAGACCTGTGCTTCATTATTAATGGACCTAGAGACATAGAGGTGCATACATACTCTAATGCCCTATTTAAATCTAAGCTATCGTCATTATTATATCATTGCCATGAAACCCATATAATTTTTTCTGTATTAGGGTGATCTAGATTTTCTGTGGGAACTGCCTTTTGCTGATAATAAGAACAGTTTATATTAATCAAAGGCTTCCATGAGTCATACTTTTCGATTTTCACAAAATCCTATGCACTAGGCATTATTATCTCCATTTTATAAATGGGAGGAACATGGTTGTTTATGTTATCAACTTCCAAAGCAATAAAGAAGAAAAGTAGAATTTACCTAGTTCAAACCTCCTTCCAGAGATGTCTCCTCCACCACCACACCATTGCTTTTCCATATAACATGCTGACCACTTTAGGGTCATAATTTGAAACTTGAAGCTGAAAACCACTCTATGCTGGAAGCAAATTATTTTACCCTGGGTAACTTTCAGTGTTTGCATTTGGGGTGAGGGTAGGGGTGATGCTGGAGATTGGACCTAGGGACATTCTATCTCTGTTTAGCTTAAGGAACCATCATGGATTTCTGACTTTGTTGTTTACCCCTATTAAACATTCTCCTCCATTCACAGATGGGGACTCAGAAATGAATTAAATTCTTTGATGTCAACCTGTTGATGGGCTCTTACAATAATCATTCACTTGAAAAGCATTGGTGGAAACATCACTTGTCATCAGGACCATCCTGTCTTTTCCTTTTTTTTTTGTACTGGGGATCAAACTCAGGGGCATTCTACCTCCGAGCTATACCTCCAACCCTATTTTTTATTCTTTATTTTGAAACCGAGTCTCACTAAGTTGTGGAGTGCCTCACTAGGTAGCTGAGGCTGGCCTTGAATCTGGATCCTCCAGTCTCAGCCTCCCGAATGAATGCTGGGATTGCAAGCGTGCGCCACCACGCCCGGCTCTCCATTTTAAAATCTCAACATGGGACAGTGCTTTGTGGGTAAATATTTGTGATATAGCAATAGGTAACTACTGAATCATACCAAGGTTTGGTAAGGATTTCAGCTAGCATATATTTTGTAACTGAAGGTATAAAATGATTGCATGGCTTAAAAAACCTTACTGCATGCTAAATTCTGACAGAACTGGAAATACAGAAATATGTAAGATAATAAAAGTCAATTTGATTTTCTTTGTAAATTCAAATCAATATTGGTTCCAGAAAATTTCACTACGGTTAATGTAAAGCTAAAATAACGTTAGCTGCCTTGTTGTAGCTTCATTACTGGCAAATGTTGGACATTAGTGATGAGTTGAACAAACTATAAATTATTACAGATTATTATTATAACTATAAATTATTAAACTATAAATTATTACAATTATTATTATAAATTATTACAGTAAGTCATTTACTGAAATGCTAGATTTGTAGTACATCAATAGAGGTTGAGAAAAAATAAAGTTTCAGTGTTAAATATATCTGGAAAATATTACCTTGAAAAATATATGGGTCTCTCTACTGAAAAAAAAAACCACAAATTAAATAAAAAGAAGCATTTATTTTTAATATATTGATATGCATTGCAAATCTTCAAAGGCATAATATTTACAGTATTTTCTAACAGTGGAGTCTTATTTTTTGAAAATTTCACATTACTAGTGTGAAATTTGGTACTAGTTTTAGAAAAAAACCCTTATTAGTTGTATTACCTGTATATTTCTTGAATTCATTTATATTTTGCATCTCCCTAGGTAAAGCCTCTTCTAACTCTCACTTCTGCTGTCTGAAGCAAAAACTCAAAAGCTTCACTCATGTCTTTTTTTTTTTTTTTTTTTTTTTTGTAAATTGGTGCATTGTAACTATACATCATAGTGAAGGTCAAAATGATATAATCATACATGTACACAGCACTTAGTGTGTTTCCCTGGATTCTATCAGACTATAGGTTCCTCCTTATATATATATATATATATTAGCAAGATGGGTAGTGATGCCTTCATATAGGAACATAGCATTATTTGAATGGTTTCCTTCATCAGTTCTCATGTCTTAATGTCTTTCATCTTCCACCACAAATTAATTGTCAATTCCTGTTTTACCTCCAAATAATCCCTTATAAATGATCCCTCCTTTCCATTTCCACTGTTCATATCCAACTCACATCCTTATCATTTCTTGTCTCTGCACTGTATTGGTGTGATCGCTTCCCCACTGATCTCTCTGCTTTCCACTTCCCCATTATAACCAGAACACTTTTTATAAAACATAAATTAGGTTTTGTAAATCAAGTCTTTGTATAACTTCACAGGTTCTCCACAATGAACAATAAAAGCCACCCTCTTCAGTATGGCTTTTAAAGTTTTCTGTGATCTAGCCCATGACTATATCTCTCACTATCTCTATGCTTTAATCATGTTGGGCTGCTTGTGGTTTTTCTGAACACGGTGAGTTTCCTTTTTTCACTTTTCGGTGCTTTTCTTTTTTCACTTTCCATGAGTGTTCGCTTGTCTATCTTATTCACTGCTTAAATGACCACTCTGTCTGTAGGGCTGAAATTAAACGAATCTCTTCTGCCAACCGCTTTCTAGCTGATCCAGGAAGTTACATATTTGATCTTCTTTTCCCAAGGGTTTCTTAACCCAGGGTCTATAGTGCATTTTTCTAGGATAAGGCCCATGCAGAATGTGTTCTCCAGTGGTCTCTGGCCTCCTGGGATCATATTCCCTTGGAGCAGTCTCCTTCTTTATTTTATCAGTGCTGGTCTGCATGACCAATAGAATACTGCATAAGTGATGGTACACCACTTCTGGTGGTCATGAAAAGCTATGACTTTCTCCTCTGTCTCCTTCTTGGATCACTCACTCTGAGGGGAGCCAACCAACTGTCATGTCATGATAAGTCCTGCTTATGTAACTTACAATGGAGTTTTCTGCTATGGCTTGTAGGGAATTCCATGAGGCCTCTTACCAATAGTCAGGCAGCATGAACCATCTTGGATGTATATTCTCCAGCCCCAGTCTAGCTTTCAGCTGACAGTAGCCCCACTGATTGCTTCCTCTAAACCTCATGAGAGACTAAGAGTCATTACCTAGCTGTGCCACACTCAGATCCTGACTTTCAGTGATTGCATAATATAATAAATGTTTCTTGTTCTAAGCTGCTAAATATTCAAACGAATATTTGTTCTTTAGTAACATAACTAATATAGACCAACATGATATAAAAAAGATTCATGAACAAGAGATTAAGAATTCTTAGCCCTTTTATTTTTTTGTTTTGAAACAAGTCTCCCTAGATTGCTGGGAGTCTCACTAAATTGCTGAGGCTGGCCTCCAACCTGCAATCCTCCTGTCTCAGCCTCCCAAATCCTGGGATTACAGGCATACCCCACCACTCCTGGCTAAGGTTTAAAGATTCCTTGTATGAATATTGTTCATATTTAGCTTATGTAGTTGGGTATCATCTAATTATTGTGTTTGCTGAGTTCCTTTCACTGTAAGCTACCCAAATGCAGCAAAATTGTGTGTTTCGTTGCATCCTCAGTACTTTTATTTCCAGTTGGAAATAAAAGACAATATTTTAAAGAATTCTCTGAATAAATGAAACTCTGCCTTATATCTGGATCTTGAAGTGAATGCATGATTACAGGAAAAGTTCAATACAATGGAAAATAATGAATTTCATTCTAAAGACTTTTAATTATATCAATAGTTTATTTGCTGAGAAGGGAGAGAAAATTTCAAGGTATCTGAGACTTTTAAAGGAGAAGAGGCTGACCATTGTGCATACCCCTATTCTAAGTATTTGAGAGCCTGAGACAGGATAATTGGAAGTTTGAGGAAAGTCTTAGCAACTGTGTGACACCTTCAGCAACTTCATGAGATTCTCCTTTAAAATAAGAAAATAAAAAGAGGTTAGGGGTATGGCTCGGAGATAGAATGTCCCTGTGTTCAATTCCCAGGATAAAAAAAGAAAAAGAAAAAGAGAGAAGAGATATAGAAGAAAATAAATATGTAGATTGAAAACACGCAGGGAAAAGGAGTTTTTTCTTCTTTCTCACAGAATCTAACCCTGGCTCTCTTCAAAATACCCTGTAGTTATTTTAAGGTGATTAGGTCCTCAATAAGGACATTATAAACTAGGTATACAGCAGATGTGAGTGTGTGTGTGTGTGTGTGTGTGTGTGTGTGTGTGTTTCAGATATCTGTGGCCAAAAGGCATTTAAAAATGTCTTGTTTCAGTAAAACTGAAAGTCTCCAAGTCTCACAGGCAGAAAATTTTACAGAATTTTATAAAAGGCAAGGCTTTTGGGTGAGATTAACTGAAGTATGTCTGTAGGTATGATTAAGTATGTAAGTATGTATGTATTATTGAGAAATATTTTGTATCAATCCCAGTTTATGATTAAATTAACGATTGTACCTTATAATAAAGAATGTTACTTTTTTGTGTTCCTTGTTTTTGAAAAAGGGGGAACTTCCTTATACAGATAACATTGAATGTCCAGTCTTGCAGATCCAGTTCTATTCACTATACTATTCTCAATCAAAGACAGTTCTAGAGATTCTGGATCATTCAAAAATGCAAAACTTAGCAGGCATAGTGGTGATCATAAGTTCGAGGCCAGCCTCAGCAACTTAGTGAAGCCATTTGCTACTAGTGAAATAAAATAAAGTAGGGCTGGGGTTGTATCTCAGAAGGAGAATGAACCTGGCTTCAATCCTCAGTACCACTTTAAAAAATTGCAAAACCATGGGAGGCTGAGACAGGAGGATCACAGTTTTGAGGTTAGCTTCAACAACTTAGCAAAACTACATTAAAAAAAAAAAAAAAACACTAAAAATGGCTAGTATAGCTCAGAGTTAAAATGCCCCTGGTTTCAATCTCTAGTATCAAAAAATGAAGAAATACAAACTCTATATTTTTAGGGACACTACAAACCTAGTCAGGACTGAGATTTTCTGAATGTTTGCAATTATCTTATGAAGAAAGATCTCCAAGACATTCATTTGTCTTTGGGGGACTCCTTAATGTTACTTCCCTTCATCAGATATTTACCCCTGAGGACTAGTTCTTCTTTCATTTGAAAGTGATTCACAAAACCTCCTTATTAAAATGGAGTGAAATATTCAGCAGTTCCAACACCCTTGAATCATTTCTACACAACTTTAACCAAGATGTAATCTAGTCTATAGTGAAACAGTTCTGGAGTCAGAAGGGATTTTGGAGGCAGTTGCCCCTTGTTTTAGATTAAAACATCCATCTATTGCTCCCCCATGGCAGAGCTGCACCAGTCTAGTCCTCTTCCAGAGGACTGTTTTCTGGAAAGCTCTCACCCTGCCACACTTCTCCTCTCCTCTCCCACTACCCTCTTCTCTATGAGACTCCCTTGGTTCAGCTTTCCTTTCAGAGGGCAAATGGGCTCAATATCTTGGTGAGTGCCCTTTCTGCATCCTGGAGTGCACCCTTATCCTTCACCAACTCAGTTAACTGTTACAAACATTTTAGAGCCTGGTGTAACTGTCACTTCCTCAGATAAGCAGTCTCCTGCACTTCCCAAGGGGACCCTCGGCTATACTCTTTAAAACAAATTGTACATTTTCTTGATTGTTCTTATCATGGCCTATAATTTTATAGGTGTGACTACTAGAGAAGTGACTGTCTCTCTGTCTTAGTAAAACCAGAATGCTTTAGCAAAATATAATAGAATAGGTGACTTGAACAACAAATATTCATTTTTCATAGTTTTGGAAGCGAAGAGGGCAAAAATAAAGGCCCAGCAGATTTGCTTCCTGGTAAGATGTCCCTTCTTGATTTGTGAACAGCTGACATCTCACTGAGTCCTCAAATTCCAAAGAAAGGGAGCTCTGGTGTCTTTCCTTCTTTATAAGGGCACTAATTCCATCGTGTGAGGGCTCCAACCTGGTAAGATATAAACCTAATTACTTCATAAAGGCCCACCTCCTAGTATCCTCACTTTGGAGGTTAGGACTTCAATGTAGGGCTTTTGGGGAGGCATGAGTATTCATTCAGTGAATGACAGTTCCATACTAGACTCTGCTCTACAGAACAGAGTATTCCATATCCCCTGCAGTAGATATTCAATTAATAGCTATTGAATAAATGAAAGAATTGCTGATAAGTCATTTGCTCATCTTTACAATCAAAGGACTCTTCTCTTTATTTTATTTGTTGTGGTCCTGGGGATTGAAACCATGGGCATTCTACCACTGAGCTATACTATCAAACCTTTTTATTTTACTTATTTATTTCTGAAACTGAGTCTCACTAAATTATTGAAGCTAGTCTCAAATTTGTGATCCTCCTGTCTCAGCCTCCCAAATACTGGGATTACAGGCATGCACCACCACGCTCTTCTCTTTAAAAGAAGACATCTGTCTGATAGTTTGGTTTCCATTATTTTGGGTAGATACCCAGAAGTGATATTGCTGGATCATATGGTAGGTTCATTCCCATTTGTCTGGGGATACTCCATACTGTTTTCCAAAGTGGTTACACTAATCTGTAATTCCACCAACAATGTATTATGGCTCCCACTTCTCTACACCCTCACCAGCATATGTTTATAGCCGCACAATTCACAATTGCCAAACTATGGAACCAGCCAGGATGTCCATTAACAGATGAATGAATTTAAAAACTATGGGATATGTACACAATGGAATTTTACTCAGCCATAAAGAAGAACAAAATTATGTTATTTGCAGAGAAATGAATGGAACTAGAAAACATTATGCTAAGTGAGATTAGTCAGTCACAACAAGTAAAAAATTGTATGCTCCACATAGGAGCTAGGGAGAAAGTGGGACAGAAGAGGTATTCTACACAAAGAAGGAGAAACCTTAGATAAGTAAAGAAGGTGACTTAACTGAAGGTGATGTGGGAGGGGGGGCACTCTAATGCACATGATGTACTTTCACAAATATATCAAAGTCAATCACTAAACTGAACTTGAGAAGGAGGGAGGGCGAGGGAGTGGGGCAGGAATTGGGAAAGGGTTAAATGAGAGATGTGTGCATGTATGCCTTTACCAGCTTGTACCTAACAAAGATGTATGATTACAATGCACCAATAAAATAACAAAAGATGAGATCTTCTCAGGGTTTATTTAATCAGTAGAGTATAAAATGTTACTTTTTCACCTCCTCCTCCTTCTCGTCCTCCTTGTTCTCCTCCTCCTCCTTCTTCTTCTTGTTATTTTAATGTAGCCCAATATCTCATTAGTGTTTTGGTAGCCACAACAACTTGTTTCATCCTAATGACACATAGAGAGGAATTTTCCTCTGATAGTTCTATTAATATCCACCTTCATGGCTCCCCCTATTTTTAAATCCAAGTGCAGAAACTTACAGTAAATCAGACGGTGGTCAACAGCATCGGGGGCTTTTGCATATGAGAAATGTTACCTGAATTGTTCAGGGGCAACAGGAAGCTAATTTTAGTCCTTCAAATGTTTGGTCAAGGTCTTATTAGGCATTCTAGAGCGCACTAGTTAAAAATAGATCTGTAGTTTTAAAGAAAGTTTGAATATTAGATAGGATGACTGGCAGAAGCTATGGAAAGAAGGGTAATCTAGTAGAAGCATAGATTTTAAAAGTTCGTCCAATCCAGGAGAAGGAAAACTATAATTTAGTGTCTGCCAGGGCATCTAGACCACAAAGCATTTGATATTAGATCTCCTATCTGGCTGGGAACAACTAAGACTAAGCAGGAGGTAGAAAGACGTACAAAGGCATGAGAACTGGCAGAATTGCTGGAGTTGCAGGACTCTAGCTCAAACAACGATGATCACTAGGTGACCATATAAATCAGAGTTGATCTGGGAGTGACAGTGTATGCCTGTGATCCAAGTACTTGGGAGGCTGAGACAGGAGGATTTCAGGTTTAAGACTAGCCTCAGCAGCTTAACCAGAGTCTTAGCAACCTAGTGGTGGTACCTTGTTTCAAATAAAAAAAAAAAATAAGCTGGATGTGGTGGCACATGCCAGTAATCCTAGCCCTTGGGAGGCTGAGACAGGAAGATAGCAAGTTTAAGGACAACCTCAGCAAGTAGTGAGATGCTCATCAACCTTAGGAGACCCTGTATCAAAATAAAACTAAAAAATAGGTCTGGGGGTGTAGCTTGGAGGCAGAATGCCTGGGTTCAATCCCCCATACCACCAAAAATGAATAAATAAATAAAAAGGGATGGGATTTGGCTCAGAGATAGAATGCCCCTGAGTTCAATTCTCACTACCCCCCCCCCCATAATCAGATTTGAGAGTGTAGGTTTGTTGACAGCTGATATAATAATTAATGCTGAGATGGTAAGTATAACCTGAGACTGTCTGTCTTTGGAAAATCAAGATGCATAGTCATGCTAGAGATGACTTAATTTTCGGTCCCATCAGTCACTGTCACTGACATTGTTCAACTATTTCCTGCATTATTTTATCATATGCAAAAGGAAAGCTAATAATATTTACCCTATGAATAATGCCTAACACCACCTGTCACAGTATAGCTGCTTAATTTTAATCATTATTAGTCACCCTCCTCCATTCTTCCATCCTCTGCAGTATTGGCTCAGAAATTGAGAGATTGCTCTTGGAAAAGGGGTTAGAGGAAGCTTCAGCAGACACAGAAGTGTGTTGGTGGAGACATAGAAAACTAGGTCTTCCAGGTCAAAGACATTTTTATTTTAGCCTGAGTGTGTGTGGGCTGAGATGTTGGCTTTCCAACTTCTATTAAGTCACAGAACTTGCGAAACTGTCATTTGCCTACTCAAATAACAAATATTAATCAGAGTAGGTTAGAGTGTTACAGAAACCCTTAGAGGGAGGTATTTTTTTTTTAATAACTAACACTGAAGATAGAAAAATAGTTAATATTGTAATGGTTTGATTTATGGACCAAGTATTCAGGGAAATCTATACAGGAAATGGAGGAAAGAAGGCACGATTGGTTCTTCTATGTAGACGCTCAGATATAGACACTCAGTTTGCATCCCAGAGGAGGGTTCCTAGGCCATAACACTCAGTCCTTCCAAACTCACACTTCATTTTCTTGGTTCAGGTATTTGGGATGTACATTGTTCTTCATTATCAGAAAACTTTTTCCAAACATTTGAGTTTTGAAGGCAAGTTTCCAGGGAAGGGAAAGAGCACACAAAATGGATAGTAGCTGCTTTTCATTTTTTCCTTTGAAAGTTTGCAGTTAGATTGCCAATTGAAAAATACGTTGACATGCTAAGGATGCAGAAATCAGATGAAAAATGAGCCAACTGGCAACAAAAAATAGCTATGAGAAATGGGGTTTGTTAGCACCTTCCCCCGGGGGATGCCAGAGAATAAGGGAGGTTTTCAAAACTTCCAATTCTTCCCCTCATTATTCATAAGATGGGGCTGATAGTAAGGGCCTGTGGGGATAGAGAGTGTTGGTGATGAAGGAAACTAAATTCCCTGTGTTACTGCTTCTCTGGAGGAATCGGGAGAGGTTTCTGCCTCAGCTTGGAGAAGACAGGAGAGGAGAGAGCCTTGGAAAACTGTTTCTCCACTTTCTCTCCTCTGCCCCTCATGGCAAGAAGTGGGAGTGATGCAACTTCACTGTGTGTGTGTGTGTGTGTGTGTGTGTGTGTGTGTGTGTGTGTGTGTGTGTGTGTGTTTACTGATAATTGAACCCAGAGGCATTCTACTTCCAACCCAAATCCCCAGCCTAGCCCTATTTTATTTTATATTTTGAAACAGAGTCTTGCTAAGTTGCTGAGGCTGACTTTGAACCCGTGATCCCTCCTTTTCAGTCTCCCAAATATTGAGATATCAGGTGTGCACCACCATGCCTGGCTTCATTGGACTTTTTAGGATTAAGTAAATCAATTTATGTGAAGTTCTTAGAATAGCATTTGACAGAGTAAGTACTCTATGACTGTAGTCTATTATAATTTATTATCACTGAAATCCTCTCTTCTCCTCACTTCAGGTCCAACAAAAGCCTCATAACCTTTCTCTCAGGACTCAATGGGTCCTATAATTGATTGGCATATAAGGTAGAATTTGATTAGTATATGAGCTGGTTATGAGGGATTTGGGCTAATACCATTCATGGACACTTTTCTGCTCATAATCTATCCCCCCCATCCCAGGATCAGGTAAGTGCACTTTAGTACTTTATCTAATTAATGAGTAGGGTAATGGAATTAAACATTCATGGCTTTTTCTCTGCCCATTCTGTAATCTGTCTACCCAGAGAAAATGTACTGTTTTCTCCTTTGCAACATGGGGTAAAGTTATCAGACAGAATTTTCTTCTAGTTGCTGAGAGGATAGACTCAGTTTTCCACTGAGTCAAAAGTGGGTGGGGAAATGGGCATAATAATTAATGCTTTGGAAAATAACAACTCAGTTGGCCACATTCCTAGGATTATCCTCCATGTATCTTATTTTTTTTAATCATTATTGACCTCAAAGGTAAAAAAAAAATGTTATTAATTGGCCTTTTATCCCTAAATTATATGGCTGGATACATCAAGTAAAAGCTCCTCCAAAAGGAGTACTTTAGTGTTAAAAACTAGATTTTAGAAGGTGGATATTATGGTTATAGTTCTTTATTTTAATATTTACTTGTTTCCTTTTTTAATTCTGGTGCCAATTAGGATATGATGTATCCTATTGCCTACTATTGCCTGATGAAATCTGTACAGTGGAAATAGACAAATGGTAGTCATGCTATCTCTGCCTTTCCCTGACCCAAATTTTGATACTTTTCTTACCCAAGTATCTTGATTTTTACCTGGGCATAGTGGTTCCTGCCTGTAATCCCAGTCCTTGGGAGGCTGAGACAGGAGGACCACATGTTTGAGGACAGCTTGCAGTAAATTAGCAAAACCCTGTTTCAAAAAAAAAAAAAAAAAAGAACTGAGAGTATAGCTCAGAGGTAGAAAGCTCATGGGTTCAATCTCTAGTATCAGAAAATTAAAAAAAATCAAATCTTGGCTTTCATTTCATTCAATAATTCATTGGTCTTGGTTGCTGATTATTTTCTCTGTCATTGTCACTGTCTAGCCTATGTTAGCCCCCTCCCCAAAACTTAAGGAAAACTACATAAAATTGAGCATACTGTATGTACATGGGGAGAGAAGATATCACTTAACATTATTTTTGACTATTACCTGAGGATGTTTGATTGATGTCACAGTTGTTTCGACTCTTTAGATTTATTCTGTTGTTGCCACTGTATTTATTTGGGCATCATTTCAAGGGCCTTCATTACAAACTACTTGAGATTAGGGCTATGTCATAATCATCTCTGTATTACCCATATAGATTGGACTATTACTTGAAAAAATATAGTCATTCAATATGTCTATCATTGATAATTACATAATGTGTGTGCATATATGTGTGTGTGGGGGGATAATGGGGATTGGCATATAAGAGGCATTCTACCACCAAGCCATACCCTCAGCCCTATTTTATTTTTTATTTTGAAACAGGATCTCAGTTACTGAGGGTCTAACTATGTTGCTGAGACTGGCGTCGAACCTGTGCTCCTTCTTACTTAGCCTCCCAAGTACTGAGATCACAGGTGTGGGCCACCACACCTGGCATCATTATACAATTCTTGAAGCAACCCTTCCAGGTTGCCCAGATATCAGGCTCCATCATGCTGTTTCTAATGGTTCTAATTGTCTTCCAATGCCTTCAGATTCCTGAGACCTGTGACAGAGGAAATTGTAACAAAGGAATGCTCTACTGACGATAAGACTTCTATCACAGATCTTAAACTCTGCTGAGCTAAGTGGATTATTGGAGAAAACTTAGTTTTAAATATCTCAATGCCAAATAAGTGGTACCAAAATTAATTTTCTAATTTCATGAATTACTTATTGATTTTCTAAAACCATGAATTTTATCACAAGTTAAGCAGTTAGCTACATCGGGGTTGAGTAAGCAATATCACTTCTTTCCTCTATAATATCGACCCATATTAGAGAATTACAGATACTGAAGGAAAGTGTTGTGTCCTTCAAGATTGAAGGATTAGAAAATTTACTTTCCCAAGTAAATTATGCACTCAGGAGATCTAAAGAAAAGTGATCAATTCAAGATTTATTTCTCTGCTGGGCACAGTGGCACATGTTTTTTAACACAACTTTAACCCAAAATACTTGTGGGGCTGAGTCAGGACGATCACAGGTTTGAGAGCAACCTCAGCAACTTAACAAAACCTTGTTTCAAAACAAAAAGTAAAGAGAGATGGGATGTAGCTCAGAGGTAGAGCCTCTGGATTCAATTCCCAGTACAAAAAAAAGAAAAGTGTTCATCTCTTTGCTTAAGGTCACTTACATAGGGCCTGTCCTTCTGCACAGAGTAGTCTGGATTCTATCATCTAAACCACTTTTTCATAGGATTTTCTACATCACAAAAGACAATGCCTTTTGAAAATTTGAATAAAAGTATTCTATGTGTAGCAATCTTTCTGCCTTTATTCTTCCAACCTCACTCTATGAACTTGGCAAATGGAGTGTGTGGAGCCCTATATGATACAATCATTGTGCCAGAACCTTTCTGAGGTTAGAGTTGGAGAATGGGTATTGTGGGGTAGACAGAAAAAAGGGGATGGTGATCAATTGCAGCAAAAGAGGATGTTTGACTGGATAATCTGGTCCGGAGTACATGAAGACTGAGAAATTCATTAATAGGTGCCACACATCAGAATGAACCATTCATCCATGCAATCCAAACATATGCTAAGGGCTCGCCTCTCCATCTGTACCTCACGGATTTGGCTTCAATCTGGTGCTCTATTTTGAAGAATTTGCTCAAACCAGCAGTTAAAAAAAGATTTACAAGTGAATAGTTTGCATGAGTAGCTCTTGTTTATGTTTTATGAATCATAGTTTTAACATGCCCATGAAAATGGAAAAAGCTTCCCCCCAAAACAATATCATTGCTCAGATTGTTTTTGTGGTTATTGTTTTGGTTTTATTGTATGCTGCTTGCGATTTTCTTTTTAATTTGAACACAATATTAATAGAATTCATCATTTTGTCTGTTGACCTAACTAGGAGGCATCATCTGGCAACTGTCCCTTGTGCCTCTAATTGCTTAATTAACATTCAAATCCGAGGTTTTAGGAAAGGATTGGTATTATTTTAAGTTATGAGGTAGTTAATTGCTGCCATGACACCTTCAAAGCTGTCATATAGCCTGTATAAAGAGATTCTTAGGAGATGGTTCTAGCTTGAGGTAAAATTTAAAGGTCACAGGTTTTTAATTATGCAAATATTAACTCACAAATTAGTATTAGTCTTCTATAAAATAATATTTACACATGAAATTTATAATTCAGCATTATTTAGCTATCAAATGGCTACATAACTTTTTATAAAATTAAATGTATTCCTGTATTGGTGTGTATAAACAAAAACTATATATATTAATGGGGTAATAGGTGATATTTCAGTACATGTATACGTTATGTTTAAATCGGTTAAGCATATCTATATGCTCCGGACTTTATCATTTCTTTATGGTAAAAACCTAGCTTAAAAAAATGTATGAATTCTAAAATGATTTTACATTGTTTTGAAGGAATATTTATAAAAATGGTTAAGTGCTAGTATATTTTATTTTACTTATAAGTTGCATAATTTCATGATTAATGAGCCAACTTGACAAAAATGTGGCACAAGAAAATTTAGTAATACATATTTAGAACATTTGACCTACAAACAAGTACGACTTATTCTACCTATATAAAATATTTTATCTAAAAAATCCTATTTTCTAGCTGGGCGTGGTGGTGCACGCTTGTAATCCCAGCATTTGGGAGGCTGAGACCAGAGGATCCGGGTTTGTGGCCAGTCTCAGCTACCTAGTGAGGCACTTCACAATTTAGTGAGACCCTGTTTGAAAATAAAGAATAAAAAATAGGGCTGAGGGTATAGTTTGGAGGTGGAATGCCCCTGAGTTCAATCCCCAGTACCGCAAAAAAAAAAAAAAAAAAAAAAAATCCCATTTTTTAAAAATAGTCAACATTGTCTCCTGTATAAATAATTTAATTTGTTACATAACTTTGTATATTTAGCAAAATTAAAAGCAGAAACAATAGGTTATGAAATTATTTGCATAAACTCAGAAAAATGTTTTATTAGAAAAATACAAAAATTTAAAAGAAACATGAAGATGAGTATAGGTGGACAGATAAAAGCATAAATACAAAATTCACAAAGGTAGAATTATTAGATAAGAATGCATAAATATTTTAGACAATAACAAAGAAAGTCAAATTGGGAAATTAATGTCTTTTGTAACCATTAATTTAATGATTAAAATAGTAATGTTTAATGATTCAAACTTGTGGAAAAATTTGTGCACTCACTATTTGTCATAGAATAAATTGATATAACACACTAAAAAATAATTAGAAGACTAGGGAAATGGTTCAATGGTACAGTGCTTGTCCAGCATGCATAAGGCCCTGGGTTTGATCCCAAGCATGGGTATAATAGTAATAATAACAATAATTTGGAAATATGCTTCAAAATGAAAAAAAAATTATGTAATTTATCTGATGAACCTGTTTTTTAATTTATCTAAGTGAATTATTATAAAAGATTCATATTTTAAAAATTAACTAAAAGACAGTATGAAGTGATGCTTACTTTTATATTATCCATAGGAGCCAAGAAACTGTAGACAACATCAATATCTAAAATGGGGGAAGCCAAGCCGGGCGTGGTGGCACACGCTTGTAATCCCAGCATTCAGGAGGCTGAGACCGGAAGATCCGGGTTCGAGGCCAGCCTCAGCTACCTAGTGAGGCACTCTGCAACTTAGTGAGACCGGTTTCAAAATAAAGAATAAAAAAATAGGGGTGGGGGTATAGCTCTGAGGTAGAATGCCCCTGAGTAATCCCCAGTACCGCAAAAATAAATAAATAAATAAATAAATAAATAAATAAATAAATAAATAAATAAAATAAAAAAAGCCACTGAGTGGCTTCCATTTGTAAGCCAAGTAACAACGATGATATTAATTAATAATATTTATAATAATATTTGGTAACAATGGAATATGAAATTGTATTTTGCCTACTCTAAAAATTTGTATATGACAAAAGAGCACAGAAATATAAAAATAATTGCTGTACTGGGGTGGAGGAATTACAAATGTTATTGAAGATACAGTTTACTAGCGGGAAAAAAAGGAAACAGATCTAGGCTGGGGTAGTATTTATTTGTTGCATCTCAACGTAAAATTATGTAGCTTCTCTCAGTCTGCTTTTTCTTTTGCAAAATGAAAATATACTTAACTCATACATTTATGTCACTATTAAATGATATAATGCATGTAGTGTGTCTGATGAATACTCAGAAAGCAAAAGCTATCATTAATTAATCATGACAGTCTTGGTATACTAACAATATGTAAAAGAAAATGAAATTTAAAACATTCTTATTCTAGGATAAAAACAGCAACAGGGTGATGGCAAGAGCTGTATAGTAATAACTGAGATGGAGAATACTAGGTTTTGGTTGAACACGGGTTTAAAATATCTTTTTCTTTTTGATGTGTTCAAATAAAATTTAAAATATGCAAAATTTAATTAATGCATTACAAATACCACACATTTCAGTGACTAGAAGTGGTAACTATTAACTATTACATTTCCTGAGGAGTGAGTCTGCTGAGAGTTGGTTAATGGTTGGCTGATCTCGGACAGCTTACTCTGTTGTTTGGCTAGAGGCACTACTTCCAGCTGGACTTTACTAAGCACCTTCGGTGAGGCAGCTCTTTGTCACCTGTCTTTCATGTTTCTCCTGGGACAAGTTGGTATGGTCTTCTCATGGAATTGGAAGAAATGCATATGAGAGATCAAGTAGCCTTTTTCAAGCCTACAGGGCCTGAGATACAACCCTGAGAGTGAGTGCTCTCTCACTCAGTATTTTGAGTACCTCATTGCATGCATCTTAGTTCTGGCTTCCTATGCTCCATATGCACCATATCTACTAACATATCAAAACCAAAACAAGTCATATGGTCAAAGCCTAGGGCAGGGAGGTATGCCCTGTCTAGAGTGGAGAGCACTACAACCTTAGAGGGCAAAAAGCATGGATAAAAGGAGAGGGGTAGGACTGAGACTATTTAAAGCAAACTATTAACAATTAATCATAATAAATACATAATACATCAGCTTCCAAAGCATGGTATACATACTACTGCTGATAGGAGAAATGATTTTATGGTATTTCAAACAATAAACATTTTTAAGTAAATAATATATATTTATTTCCAGGAATAAATATTTCAGTGGCTTGAGATAATTGATTTTATGAGTATTATTAAATAAGATGAAATTAAGTCGAGTGAAAACTGTGAGCCAATATATTTTATTTTACTTTTTAAAATGCTTTCATTGGTGCATTATAGTCTCACATCATAGTGTAGTTCATGGTGACAGTGATATACATGTACACAGCACGTGGTAGGCTTCCCTTCACCTCCCTATCTCTCCCTTCCCAATACAATTACTGAGATTGACATTTGTATTTTGACATATGTACACATAGTCGATGGTAATAATTCCATTAATGAAACTCACTCTTCCTCCTATCCTTCCAAATATATTTTAAATTACATAGTTAATCATGATATACATAGTTTACAGGGGAAAAACTCAAGAGATATAGAAGAATGGAGATTAGAAAACAGTGCTCATTAGTATACGAACCAACCAAGAGCTTTGGAATAAGAAAAAGTGAGAAAGGGAAGATTGCAAGGTGGAGATGACATTATAGCAGCATATTCAACAAGGCAGGATTAAGAAGGTAGAGAAGAGAAGTAACTATCTTTCAGACAAAGAAAGCAGCATGTTGAAAGGTTCAAAGACACAGAAGTGCATGGCTTGTGACAATAGGTTGCATAGACTGGATGGTCAGTGGGCCAGGTAGGAGGCTGAGTTCCTTCTGCACTGTATATCACTCAGATCTGGGGGACTGGGGGCCAGAACACTTTACCTTATTCCAGAAGAATTTAGTACACACAGGTTCATGATAAATAACTGTTAGCTGAAAAAAATTATTCATGAACTTGGTAATTCATCTAATACCTTAATCTGAAGTATCTCATAATCAAGTCTCATTTTCAACATTCCTACTCTGTGGAAAGAGTAGTTTTATCTTTTTAGGATTGACCAGATTTGTTTTTTAGAGTGAGCTCTCTCTGATTCCAAATGGCTATGTGAGGACTATGAAAGTTAAATGAATACAGGCAAAACAAGAGCAAATTTACCATCTGAGAGAAATATTTATAAACTAAGAAACTGGAACTCTCAGAAAAAAAATACATGAAAACTCTCCACTTAAAGCCTGAGACTGAAGAACAGCTACCATCTGCCTCTCTTGGCCTGGGAGTCTGTGTTTGAATCATGCTGCCGATTCCCCCACAGAAATCAGTCAAAACAAGGCTTTTCATGGCAACTGCTCTTTTAAGGAGAATTTTTTTTTTAACATGGTATGGTTGTGCTCTGTTTAGTCTGCTCTTGATTTAATGTCCCCAAACTGCTGCTCCCCAGTGTTCACGAGAGAAGTGAACAGTACCACCAGTTATCCAATTTCTCAGAACAAAAGCCTTGGAGTTGCCTTTTATTCTTCTCTTATACTCTACCTCCATCAAGAAGTACTCAAACTCAACCTATAAATTATATCCCAAACCTTTCTCATTCTCCTCTTTACTATTAGACCTTTCACCAGGCCTCTATTATATCTTTACCACTCTTACTAGAGTAGGAGCTTTCTTGTGTGCTCACAGCTTCTCTTCTTGCCACCTTACAGCTCATTTTCTGTGTTGCACCAAGGAGGCCTTGTAGGGTGGAAGTGAGATCATGTCACTTCCCTTCCTCAGACTGTTGGTTTCCACTGTGGTTAGAATAAGCACCAGTGTCTCTCTATGACTCCAAACCAAAATAAAACAAATCAAGCAAACAACAACAAAAAAAAACAACCAACCACCACCAGCAACAACAAAAAGATTGGGGGTACAAAGAACACAGGAGTCCAGTAAAAATTCTCCCAGTGGCTAACCCTGGAACAAGGTGAGCACCAGAATAAATGATGGAGAAATGGATTATAATTCAAGCTATAAAGTTGATATTCATGAATCGGTACTGATATGAATACATAATTGAACAAGTAACTGAATGGAGGAGAAATAACAAATCTTTTGTGCAGGGGAATTCCAAATGAATTGTGTAGCTGCTCCTTCTTCAAGGAGAAGAATGTTAACTCCCCACCTCTAAGTGTGGAATTCTGGGAGTGAGTACACTATGAACATGGGGAGAAATAACTATGCAGATAATTTGATAAACACTTCTTTAGTCAGGTAACCACAGTAGCACCATCAGTGATAAGCCCTATTGATTATTATGTATCCTTGATAAGATGTGGTAAGAAAGGTGCGTTAAGTCTATAGTCCTTCTCCTAAGAATGCGTAACCCCAACCTAAAGAAAACAAACCCCAATTAAGGAGCATTCCACAAAGTATTTGACTAGTACTTCTCAAAACTCTTAAAATTCTCAAGACCAGAGAAAGGCTAAGACATTGTCACAGCCAAGAGAAGCCCAAGGGGATAAGATGACTAAATGACATATGGCTTCTTGAATAAGATTTGGGGACAGATAACTCGTCATTATTTAAAAACTGGAGAAATCTGGATGAAAAGGGACTGTAGACATCATTAATGTATCAACACTGGCACATGAATTGTGACAAATATACAATACCAACAGAGGATGCTAATGATAGGGGAAACTAGGTGTAGGATACAGGAAAACTGTGTTTCTTTCTGACTTTTCTATGCCTCTATAGCTGTTCCAGAAATTCTTTGAAAGAAATTTCTTTGTGGCCTACAAGGCATCATATGATCTCAATGCTGGCTTCCTCTTTGCATTGTACCTCCTTACTCCCTTCCTCTTACCTCCTCACTTCAGATACAGTGGCATTTTGTAATTCCTGAGCCCATTCAAGCATTCTCCTACCTCAGGTCCTTTACTCATCTATTTCCTTTCCCTAGGATATATCATACCCACGTGCGCTCACTTCAAATAGGCTTAAATGTTACCTCTGCAGAGAAGTTTTACCTAGCTATCTGACATAAAATTACACCCTCCATCATTCTCCATCCTGTTTTATTATTTTTCTCATCACAATGAATTTGATATGCCAATACATTATACATTATATGTTCATTTACTTTTTCATTGTCATTCTCTCTCATTAACATATGAATTTCATGAAGTTGGCAGATTCTTTGCTGTGTTCATTATTGCATTTTCTGTTCCTAGAAGAATGCCTAGAATAAGAGGTTCTCAGTAAAATATTTGTTAAATGGAGGATTTAATACTTTTAAATATTTCCCCAAAGTTGTATCATAATACTTCCATTAGCCAGATGCTTTTAAATAAAAATGCTTTAGCCGATAGAGCACTCTTATCTCTGCTTTACATTATTGAATGTGGGTCTGTACATGATGGTTCTATTTGATATACCAGGTGAATAAGGCATACACATGTACAATTACTAGCTTCAGGTCACATAGTGAGTTTCAAATAGAGCATCTGTCTCAGTTTTTCACAAAAGTGTGGATTTTTTCTACTGGAACATATAGAAATTTTGTCTTTGAACACACACACATTTTAATTTGAAAAGCAATTGACACTGAGTTGTCTATGTGAATTTATTCTTCCACCCTGATAAAGCTCAAGTGAGATCATTCTGGTCCCTGCCTTAGAAGGAAGTGTGAATTAGCTCTTGTTGGTGAGGCACCTGGTTTCTAAGGAGACGACAGCTGTGAAGAGTCCCAACTCCCTTCCATCAGCTTTTGGGGCTGTGCTTGGAACTTCAGAGATATTTAGGCCCGTGAATGTAATCCATTATTTAATGAATCTCTGAAACTTTAGATCAGGATCTTCATGACTTTGCTCACTTACCAGACATTTCCAAATGCCCATTATGCGTCAGGGGCTGTGCTGGGTACTGAGGAAGTGACAGGGGTGATCAGGACACAGCTGGGTCTTACAGAAATTTACAATCTAGTGAGATACCAATTATAAGGGGAAAAGAGGATTAGCAATAGCAAGGAAATAGAAAAACAGGTGCTAAATGAAGCTTTTGTGAACCACAAAATGAATGAATGATCAACAGACCTGGCCGTGAGCTATAATAGTGAGCTATAATATTGATTAAGAGAAAGGAAAAGCCAGAGCTATGACAACAATGTAAGAAGTAATTACAAAAAACAAATCTAAAATGAATATTTATAATGTGAGTAAATATCTAATTTGCATTTATAACCATTCCTTTTTCATCACACGCATATATTCTAAAGCTGGAGAGTTTTCATTGAAAAAAAGTCTTTTTACTGTCATTGTGTTGGTTTTCATCACTGTGACCAAAATACTTGACATAAACAACTTAAAAGAGGAAAAGTATATTTTGGCTCACAGTTTGAGAGCTGGCTCCAATACTTTGAGCCTGAGGTGAGGCAAAACATCATGGTGGAAGGGATTGTTGAGGAAAGCTCACAGCAGCTGGGAAGCAGAGAGAGTGAGAATGAGAAAGGGGCCAGGGACAAGATATGCTCCCCAAGGGCAAGCTCTCTTTTCCCACTTCTTCCAATCATGCCCTGCCTGCCTACAGTTTCCACACCTCCCAGCAGTCCACTTAGCTACCAGTGGGTTAACACATGGCTGAGCTCAGAACCATCACGATCCCATCACTTCCCAAAATCTCTACCTCTGAACAGGGCTGCACTGGGGACCAAGCCTTCAACCTGTGAGCCTCTGGGGGACACGCCATATCCAAACCATAATAGTACCTATGGGAACATCAAGTTGAACTACTCTTGTGAAAAATAAAAAGATGTCCAAAGATAATATTCAACAATGCACACTGTATTTCAATTTACATTGAAGTGTTCCAACTATTTTTTAAAAAGTAGACATTTTCTGGGTGGGAAGGGGCAAGGGGGTCAAGTCATATGTGAATTCTACCCTTTTTATGAAATATCCCTAGTCGTGTTTTGAAATCAACAGCTCATGGTATATTTTCTCAGTAACACACAATACTGCTAATCCCAGACAACCTCCAAGTCTTCCAGCCTATCTCTTTCTACCACTAGAGTGCACCAAAATATTTATTACAGGCATAGAGAGCCGAGTGACTGTGCTTCAACTAGAGTCTCCTCTTTTCTTTCTACTTGATAATTCTATCACTTAAACATTTGCATGTCTGTGAGAGATTAGGTATAGGGCAGGACCCCTAGTAGTTCATAGAATAATGAATCCATCCAGTGGTTAGAATCAAGCAAGGGCTGTGAATTCATTCAGTGGCCAAAATAGTAATGAATCACTCTTTTTGGCATGTCTATTCTGAATTATAGGTTTGTACTGGAAGAGGAGGGAGTCTATTTGGCAACTCTAATAGAACAGCTTGAAATACATACAGTCCTGGCATGAAATTTGGCAAAAGAGCTTTTTAAGACGTCAGTGAGCCAGCGGTGTTCTACAAATTCCTGGAATACTCTGGGGAATACCCAAGTTTAAAGTCCAGACTATTATCAATATATTTTAGTATTATTCATCCCATAAACATCATCTTAACACATGCTACGTGCTTGGCACTGGATGGGCTCAGCTCTACAGTGGATCTCATGCAGACAGTGGAACAGGTTATTAATTTGGCATTCTAGTTGAAGACTACAAATACCCTGCTGCTTAAAGTATTTCCTCTGTAGTAAGTCCACCTACGATGTTTGATTTGACATTAAATTTCATTATTATAAAGCCATTATTATTGAATAAACTAACATTTCCAGGATACTTCATTAAAATAATATCCTATCCAAGAAACATAACCCAGAGTATTAAACATGACAATGATGATCATAATCATAGCAGCTAGTATTTACTTAGATTTAACACAGTGAAATTTTTCTTTCTTTCTTTTTTTTTTTTTTTGACTGTGGATTGTTGAACCCAGGATAATTCTATCTCTGAGATACAACCCCAGCCCTTTTAATTTACTATTATTATTATTATTTTGAACCGAGTTTCATTAAGTTGCTGAAGTTGGCTTTGAACCTGCTGTTATCCTGTCTCAGCCTCCCAAGTAGGATTACAGGCTTGCACCACTGCTCCAGGCAGGTGAAACTTTTAAATGCATTGCATGTTTAATTAATTTATATTCATTATATAAGGTACTTGTTACCATTATTGCTATCACTTTACAGATGGCAAATATGAATAGATAAGTTGACCAAACTGCCCCAGGTTACACAGATAATAAATTGCAAAGCCAGATTAAAACTCAGTCCGTTGTAAATCAAAAGTAGACTTTTAACCACTATTATATATAGGGACAACTCCCAAATTTTTATCGCCAGTCTGTGCATTTCCTCCAAGTTGCAGCATTTTTTGTATTACTGTTAACCTGACATTTCCACTCAGATGTCTCAAAGGCATCTAAGTGATAACATATTAAATTTGATCTCTTTATTCCACCACCATTTTCCGTGTCATACAGGGCTACACCCAAAACAGTTATCTGTTCTCTCCCTCCCTTCTCATATCTATGTCTTTTTATTTTATTTAAAGTTACCTAAATCTACCTATTATTAAAGACAGGACTATCAGATGAATGCCTGGTTCTTACTGTTCTCTCACCCCCTATATAAAAAAACACCTGCCAATTCTATCAGTTTTACAATCAAAATATAGAACAAATCTCTCCTCTATTCCCATCTTAATCCAAGTCACTAGCATAACTCACTGAATTAGCATTCTCTCTGGTCTCTGTGTTTCCTTTCCGTATCTCTTTATCACTATTAAATTAATCTTTTACATGGAAATCATTGTAAACTTTGATAAATATAACCCAAAATGTCATATCTCTTTAAAAACCTTTCAATAATTTCCCACTGTGTTACATGCAAATGTTTCATTATGGCTCAAATCTCTTTATCTTTTTTCCTGTTTAGTATCCTCTTAGGATCCTCTTGCCCCCTTGCTCATAATATTCAAGTCAGAATTATCATCTGCAAATTCCTAACACATGCTAAATCCATAATGACACAGAATGTGTGTACACATTTTTCCCTCTAGTATGTGTGATTTTTCTAGCTCTTCACATGGTTGACTCCTTTTCATCCTTCAGGTCCTGACTTAAACATTGGATTTTTTCAGCTATCTTTCCTAAGTGTCCTAAGTCTACATCCATTATTCTTTATCCTAGCACTCTGTTTCTGTATTTTCTAGTACTGATCACAATTTATGGCTGATGAATGACTTTATTTTATATATATAATTTTTGGGGGGGGACACTGAGGACTGAGCCCAGGGTTGGTCTACCAGTAAACTAAATCCTTAGCCCTTTTTATTTTTCATTTTGAGGACAAGTTTCCACTAAGTTTCCCAGGCTGGCCTCAAACTTGCGATCCTCCTGTCTCAGCCTCTTGAGTAGCTAGCATTAAGTGGATATATCACCATGCCCAGTGCCACTTAATTACTTACTATTTGTCTAATTGTCACAACCTATAGCCATTTAGTTACTTCTTATTTGCATACATGTTACAAAACGATCCATGGTAATCCCTACATTTCAGGTCAGAAAACTAGAAATATCTCTTCTCCTTTGTTTTTTTTTTT